>RJWM01032938.1:0-21027 GCA_004363535.1 Dasyprocta punctata | reverse complement strand
CCGTGGACAATCACTACGGGACAAGAGAGGTCCAGGGGGGAAAGTAAAGTTTACGGTGGATAGTTCAGGACATTTTCAAAATAGATCAGCAATTACATGGTTTCTTTCTTTCTTGCAATGTCCAGAATAATTGCTGATAGAACTGAAAAGGACTTGCACATCAAATGAACACAGACTCTAATACACTGAACTAAAAATACGGCATCCTCTGGACAATCAAGTTGCAGTATACGAAAATTACAACTTTTGGAATTTACCAGTTCAGCAAAGACTTTGTTGTGCATGTGTCCCTGCACTTTACCGCAGAGTTCTTTGGACTTTGGGTTGGCATAAGGGTTCTGGAGGGTCCATTTCCATGGGCCCTATCTCTAGACGTTGCCCCAAACCTGACTTCAGCCTCTTGCCAATCTGGGGTAAGCAGCCCAAGAGAATGTTTTGCTGCAAGAAGATAATTCAGTAGTTCAAGGCCATCCTCTAACTAGAGAACCCAAGAATGGGGTGGTGCTGTCTTGCTAGTGCTGTGCCATGCTTCCTGAGCACAAGGTGTTCCCCGAGCTGCTGACCTGGATGCTGGGGTCACCGGTGAGGCAGGAGAAATAGGTTCTCTGGAGTCCAGCAAGATCTTGCTTTGGGCTCTGAGACGGTCCCGAACCCCTGAGTCACACGCTCTAATCCCCTGTCCCCCAGCCCCACCTCTCCCCTGTGGCCTCCACCCCCACTCTCCCTGCCCCCTCCACTGCCTCTGCTCCCAACACCCAATCGTCCCCACATCCACTCCTCCACACCTGTGGGCTCCCACTCAGGCCCATCCCTCCTACTCCCCAGCCCCAGCCCCAAGTTCCAAAGCGAGGGAACGATGGAAGCAGTGCTGCGCCCATGCACAGAGCACTTCCCAGTGTGTGAGGGAACTGAGGATGAGTGCCTGCACACAAGCCTCTGGGGTGCAGGTTTCTGCTCCCCTTGCTTCCCAGAGGAGACCCCTTCACTTCACAGGCTGCAGGTGGAAATGCTGGAGAGGAAGGAGGATGAATCTCCTTTCACAGTACAGCCAGATGAACTGCTCAGTGGTTATTGCAGTCCTGTGGCCACTGCACCTGGATACGTCAGGCAGAATCATGGGGCAGAGTACTGTGCCGCGATCTTCCTGAAATCCTACTCAATTAAAAGGAATGCTCAATGGGAGGGGAAGCCAAGGGGCAAAGATTCAGCCTGCTTCCAAAACAACCCACAGTGTACTTGTCTTACAACTGATAAGGTCAGAAAGTAAGAATAAAAGAGGCTGGGTGTTTTGGTTACTTTTCTCTCCTGGCTGAGACAAAATACCCAACATCCAAAATTAGAGAACAAAAGATTTATTGAGGTTACACTGTTTGGAGGCTTCAGTCCACACTCAGCTGGCTCCAAGGCTGGGTGGCATGGCTAAGGGGCGGCCTTTCAGGGCGGCAGTAACGACAACAGCAAAAAGGCAAAAGGGGAAAGCACGCCTCTTTTTCTCTCTTATATTGTGTGCCAGCAACCCGCTCCTGGGAGGGTGCAGCACTCACACCACCAATCCCAGTGCTAGACAACAAACTGATGAAAAACAGTAGGCTCAGCGGCCTCCATGACTGCATGAGGCTTTGGGGGAACATTTACGCAAACCACAGCACTGGGGAACTTAGAAATGCAAACCACACATTTTCATTAATCACTGCTTTGACAGTACTTAAAACATGTTTACCCTAAAACATCCATCATGTATACACTAGACAAACTCCTTTGTTGCTTATCTCTGGTTCAAATTTGTCTTAGCATCCTCTGTTTATTCTTCTCTTTTGTTTTCCTTTTTCTTCTACATTGGAGATTGGACTGAAGCCTGGGCCTTTGCACTGAACTACATGCCTGGTTGTTTTTAATTTTTCATTGTGAGACAGGGTCTGACTGATTTGCTTAATTGATCAGGGTGGTCTGGAACTTATGATCCACTGCTTCAGCCTCTGCAACTGCTGGGACTACACGGTGTTGGGGCACAGGCAGGGCTGTAACATGTTTCCTGGCTTTCCCAAACTACATGCTCATCCTTAAGAAAAGCTACCAAATGGGCCTGAAGTAA
Organism: Dasyprocta punctata; assembly: GCA_004363535.1. NCBI lineage: Eukaryota > Metazoa > Chordata > Mammalia > Rodentia > Dasyproctidae > Dasyprocta > Dasyprocta punctata. The sequence goes on along the minus strand of RJWM01032938.1, from coordinate 18,935 downwards.
ATTCGTGGCCAGTTGTGATGTAAACCTTGATTTGTTACCAAATGAGTGGTTTCCAATTTTGATTTGGGGAGCTATAGTTTGAAAAGTTACACTTTAATGTTCCAATAGTTGAAATACAAGGAAAACTTTTTTCTACCACAGTTTAAACCTTTGACCTTCACACTGAACTATAACCCTAGCCCCCTTTTTCTTTTTCTTTTTGATGCAAAGTCTTCCTAAGTCACAAAGTGGGCCGTGCTTGACTCCAATTCGTGATACTCCTACCTCAGACTCCCAGTGTACAGATTCCAGGTCTGAGGCACCATACCTGGCTACTACTATGATTTTTCATTTCATTATTTATGATGAAATTCAAGGTGGGAAATATGACCAATTACATTGTGCTGTTATTCAATACTTTTATTGTGTTAGGATTTAGAAGTTTTTGTTCAAAACCTTCACCTGTCTATGGTGTGCTGGGTTTAATTGTAAGTGAAGGGGTTGGCTGATTTTCTTGGTGAGTCTTCCTTTGGTTCCATGGGGTCTTTAATATTTCTGGCAGACATGAGTGGCTATACTGTGGGGCTGACTAGTGAGGAGTATCCCGAGACTTGAAGGTGTAGTGTGGAAACTTCTGTTGTGTTCTTCCTAGATCTTTGAATAGAGTTGTGAATGATTCTTTGGTAAGACACAAAGAGTTGGAAATAGTGATTGAATTTAATAACAGAAGATGAGAAATTAGTGATGATGCCAAAGTGTTGGCTTCCTGGGGAAGATTCGACTGGAGTGGTTGCTATACATGGTTATGGAGTTGATTGATGGTGGTACCTGTGTGGTCACGATTTGGGGGCATTTTAATTGAAATTGAAATTATTTGTGGTAGCTAGGGTCATAAAAGTTTTAAGGAAATATTATGTGCTTAGGCCTTTTTGGTTTCAGGTAATACTTGAAGCAATGGTTTGAGTGTGAGAGATAGTTCCTGGAGGTGACTCTTTCTAGTCAAATTGAGTCTGTGAGAGTAGATGCCACGCTGTGGGTTGTGGGTAAATTTTTACTTGTCTGTATGTGATGAATACATAGTGGGAACATTAGAAATCCGGAAAGGTTAGAAAATTTAGAGGTTTCTACAGAGGGGTTACTTTCTTTGTGGCAAGACTTTAGGTTCTACTCTATTGCTAGGCAAAGCCTAGAATAGTTATGGTGAAGGCAGAAATCATGAGGTGAAGGGGTATTGTTCTGTGAGGAAATTTACATGAGTGATAGTGGTAGAGAGAAGGAAACCTGCACAAGTTCTGCCCATAGCCAGGCACTGAGTTGAGATAACCAAAAGTTGATCCTTTCTACTGATACTGACTAAGGTTAGAAAGCTTTGTGTGACTGAGTGTATAACATGATGTGCGTGTGGGACACAGCCATCAGGTGATGATGAGTGCACCGAGCAGTGCTCAGGCCCTGGCATTTGACTGGCTTGCAGACTGGCTGAGGAGGCTTTGGAGAAGATGCCTGCTGTGAAAGGGAGAGACCTGGCTGTGAGTGGTAGGATCCCAGTGCTTAGAAAAGCCCAGGTGAACGGCATGACTTTGAATAAACCTATTTTTGCAGATGTCTTGTCTGTCTTTACACTTATGAACCACGGATCCAGAGCCTATGCAGAGTATGGCTTTAGAGAATGAATGTGTGCAAATGAGCAGGAACACCAGGTGAGGTTGGCTGATGCCAACAGGGACTGTAATTAGTGCCAGCAGGCTAGAGGTGGAGAATCCTATGAGTTTTTGAATGTCATTTTGCGGTAGAATGCAGATAGCTGTAAAGAGTGCGGTGCCAGTGCCTGGCTGAGGGTAGAACTAGATTAACAGGACATTTCCAGCCAGGGCTTGAGAAGGAAAGCTGAAACCAGTATGGCATCTTCTGCTGCAGAGGGTAGACATGGCGGGGTGGCCAAATTGAGCTGATGGAACATGTGCTCCCAGCAACATATGAATTGGTGTCAGGAGGTTTGGGTCACTCTATAGAATAAATACATGCTGAAATTTCTTGTGTTCGAATGTGTCATGGATCGTGTGATAGCTGGCATGAATCCAGTGTCTCCACTGAGGTTATGCAGAACAGTCTGGAGGGCTGTGCTAGCAGCATCTGCTCAGCCATGCTGTCAAGTGATTGGTAGGAACGACATGAGTCTTACTGCCTGTTGTCCAATGAAAAGTTGAAGCAAGTTGTTGGTGGTAAGCAACATATTGTGTTCATGAATAGCAACGACTATTTAAGGCATTGCTTCCCATCTAGTCTGATTGTATATGTCATAGGGAAAATTCTAACATTACTCGTGTAACTCAGAATGCTCCCACTACAAATATAATGGAAACGTAGTTTGAAGCTAAGGTTTAGGTTGAGGGTCTGAGCAGTGATTCAGGGTTAATTGGACATAAGTATTCCGTGGCCTTAATTAGGGAATATTGGGGTAGAGACCTGAGTAAGAAAGAAGGACCAGAAGCCTGAGATGTGACATAGTTGGACACAGAACATCTTTGTGCTGCTTGATTGCAACTGGTGCAGTGAGGATAAGAAGTGATAAGATAAGCAGGAAGAAGTTAGATTTATTGATTATCTTTGGAGTGGCACCCGTCTTTTGGTTCCTAAGACCAGTGGATTACTTCTGACCTTTAAAAATTGAAAAGGTCGTATTGTTAAATATGGAAGCCTAGAGTTAGCAGTTCTGCTTACTATGTCCATTGTAGTTTCTGTTGCTAGATGCACGATTCAGAGTCTTGTTGGAACTACATTTAGAGTGTATGGGCCCTGCAGTAGTTTAAGGTTTAGAAATCAAAGCAGGAGGGGACCAGTGTCACATTAAGATGCTTTCTTGTGTGTAAGATGGAGTGAGGGAGTTGACAGAGAACCTTTTGATAAGTATGCTGATTCCTTTGAAGACAATTCCAAGTTTGGATCAATGTAATGAAGATGGATTCATGAACAATTCTTCTTTAGGGTTATCTCTTAAGTGCACCCCAAAGCTCACACATGTGACAGGTGGGGATTTGGAAGGCGATCACATCTTGGGGGCGCTTTTGCTATACTCCTCAGTGGACTAATACATGGAGTAATCCAATGTGCTATAAGGAGTTGAGTCTCTGTGGTGATGATCTGCAAGGGTGTTTTTTTGTCCCTGGCTCCTCTTCCTGCTTCCTCACTGCCATAGATTGAGCAGCTTTCCTCCACTGGGCCCTTCCACCATGCTGTTTCTTCCCTGCAGCCAGCGGACCATGGACAGAACCCAATGAAACTCCAACCCAGAACAAACTTCTCCTCCTGAAAGCTCTTTGTGTCAGTTATTTTGTCCCAGCAAAGGAACTGTGACTGATCCAGTTGCCCAGTTAGTTTATCTGATAGAGGGAAGGCGAGGTTAGCAAGGCTGGCTAATACTCATCATGTCGTCCCCAGGGGGACGCCTGTTTGTAATCCTTGAACTAGAAGTAAGTTCCAGCCATGGAGTCCTTCAGCATTTGAGTTAGCAAGTCAAAATAGCAGAGATGATGTAGGACTGTGGGCGCAAATTCCAGCTGTAGCTCCTATAGCACTTCATGGTGCCTGCATGAGAATGACCACAATTGCTCATGCTGTGTGACTCAGCAAGGAGTAAGCAACTGGTGGTTTGAGGTCTGTTTGACAAAAACAGAGCTTGCCATGATTCTGTCCCAGTGACAAGATATGGGTAAGCCGTTAAATCTGTTAGTGGATGCAAGATGGTGGTGACACCCGGGAGGCCAAACTCCTAGTTTTAATAAGATGGCCACACCAACTATGCACCCCGTGATTGACGCCTCTACATGTGCCTTGGTCATCACACATGAGGATCTTAGAGCGGTACTTTTACTACAAAAGCTTAGCTAGTCATAGAAGTTTATCAGTCCAAGTGTTTGGTAATGTTGAGTGTTGATAATCAGAGACAGAAAAATTTGGTGATACACTCCTACTTCAGGTAATCCTGCATGTAGCCACTCTGTGTGATTTCTGCATCAGTTAATAATAATTAATGTGAATGTCTTGGAAGAGATTGGAGAGGATAACCAGATTTGTGGCTGCAAATGTCATAATAAGGAATGTTTGAGGGAGATCAGTAGTGAGGTATAAAGGGTCTCTTGTATAGATGATATTTGTGTGCTCTAATTATTAGAGAAGAAGTCAAAGGTGTTAGTGTCAGAAGGGTGGCATGTAGTGGGCCAGAAAAGAATGGTGGTGAGAAGTGGAAGCTGTAAATGTTAAGCGGATTTAGGAAAAGAAGGCTAGGGAAACTGATTAGTAGACTGTGGAGTTCTGTTAGTATAGATTACTGAGATTTGGGAAGATCATGTCACTGACACTGGCATCCTCGTGGGAGGATGATTGCTTAGCACTGCAGATGATTTAAGTTTTGTACATAGGACTAGGAAAAGTTTCATAGATAAGTGAGGCAAGCTTATGCTGTAGAGTTAAAGCCACATTCCTATGGTCTTTGTTTTTCTCTCTGGATGGTTGACTGATGGGATCAGAATGCAATAATAGTAAGTATTGTAACTAATGTAGTATTAATGAATCAGAAGTAATTACGTTTGTGATTGTCTTTCAGAGTTTACTGAAACTGATTGAATGGAAGTCAGTTGTAGGATTTAACGCTACCAGAACAGTATTTTCCACAATAAATTGAGACATAGGGGAATAATCATACTACATCAACAAAGTCATAGTATGAGGCAGCTGCTCCAAATCCAAATGTGTGCTCAGGCATAAAATGCAGCTCAATGGGCAAAATGAGGTGAAGTGTGAGAAACGTAGAGCCAATGATTGTATGGAAGCCAGGAAATCCTGCTGCTGTGAATAACACTGAGCCAATAAACACTGTCTGACATAGCTAACGATTCATCCAACTATTCTGAGGCTTTGAGAAGTGCAAAACCAATTCCCAATCAGATTGTGATACAAGAAGGGCTTGACACTGGGCATGGTGGTGCATACCTGTAATCTGAGCACTCGGGAGGCTGAGGCAGGAGGATTATTGGGAGTTCGAGGCCAGCCTGGGATACAAAGTAAATTCAAGGCCAACCCGAACTATAAAGCGAGACCTTGTCTCAAAAAACACACATGCACACTAAATAAATAAATAAAGGGCCTTAATTGTGTGATTTTGATTTTTGTGCAGTGTGCTCTGTTAAGTGACAGTCCTGAAGATAATAGAACAGATGTATTAAGCAGTGGGACTTCTGAAGGGTTATGTGGGTTGACACATGAGAGTGGTCAACACACTTAATTCAGGTGTAGGAGATGGACATGTGTGGTTTCAAGGCTCAGATAGTGCAGGAAAATAACCTCTTACACAAGTAATAGCCAAAGACCTTCCAAACCTGGATAGAGAATTTGAAATACAAAGAAGTGAAGCATATAAAACACCAAATATCCGTAACCTAAATAAATACACATCAAAGCATATACTAATGAAGATTCCAGAAATTCTACACAAGAACAGAATATTAAAGTGGTTAGAGCCGGGCATGGTGGCGCCCGCCTTTAATTCCAGCACTTAGTAGGCTGTGGTAGGTGGAGCACTGTGTGTTCGAGGGTGGCTTGGGCTACAACATGAGCGCAAGGCCGGCTTGAGCTACATAGTGTGACCCTGCCTCAAAAAACTAGGGCTGGGAGTTTCGTTCAGTGGCTTAAGCACCTGTCTGCCAGGTGTGAGGCTATGAGTTCAATCCCTGGTGCTGCGAGAAAAAAAAATAGAAATAATGTCATTAGAGAAAAGAAAGGAATCACCTACAAAGAAAAAGCCATTAGAATTTCAGCAGAATTCTCAACACAAACCCTGAAGTCAAAGAGAGATTGGAATGAAGCATTTCAAAACCTACAAGTAAACAACCTCCAGCCAAGATTGGTATAGCATGAAAACTATCTTTCAAAATCAGTGAAGCAATAAGACACTTTAATAACCATGAACAACAGAAGAAATTCATGAGCACCCAACCAGCTTTTGAAAAGGCACCTGAGAATATTTTAGAAAGAGAAAGCAGTGGACACAGTTCCAAGAACACCAATAGAAAGAAGCTTACCGGGCGGGGTGTAACGGTTTATTGAGTCAACTTGAGAAGTTTAGCAGCTTAACAAAGTCTGCTCAACAGTCCTACACCCCAGGGTGGAGAGCACCCACCTTCTGGTAGTTTGTTGCCTGGATGTCATAAAGGGGAAATGAGGAAGGACAGATTTGCTTCTGTATGGAGGAGCTCCAGTCTTTGCCTTCAGCTTGGACATCATCCACTGACTTCCAGTCCCTCTCCCCGCCCCATCTGCCCCTTGCCCTGCTCCATCCTCCTCATGCCCCTCCCCTCAACTCACCCCGCCCCTGGCTTGGCCAGGCCTCTTGTCTTCTTGCCTGGTCTGGCCTAGCCTTGCCTCGCTGCTTCTCTTCTCCCTTCCTGCCCAGCCCTGCCTCACCCTTCATGCAACCTCTCTACTGGCAATGCCCCACCAGACCCAAGCCACGCCCATTCCCCCTCTGCTCCCTTGCCCTCAGTGCCTTGCCCCATTCCTTGCCTAGCAGCCTGCCTTGCCCGAGGCACAACCCTTGCCTCCCAGGTACTTGCCCCACACCTCCTGCTCCAGCGCCCCTTTCCCTACTTCCCACCACTCACCTTGTCCTGCCCCAGGCTTTGTCCCAGGAGCCTAGCCCTGCCCCTCACCTCCCATTGCTTCTATTGTGTGAAGGATGGGATTTAGAGCCTTCAGCTAAACTGACTGAAGACAATGCTCTCTCCTGGGGCCACCCTCACTGCTCTGACTGAGTTGGAGGGGCCATCAAGAGAATCTTAAGTGAATCCCCTTATAAAAGCCCATTTGGGCGCTCTTCTTAGGCTCAGTCCTGTGGAAAGAACCTGTGTTCAGAGCATTTGTCTACACAGTGTCCACTCAAAGCCAGGCCGAGCTGTGGGATACAGAGTAGGATGAAAATTTTAAACTTACTGTAGAAAATTTCCAACACTTGGGGTAGGGGTGTAGTTCAGTGGTAGAGTGCTTGCCAACACATGTGAGGTCGCAGGTTTTGTCTCTGGCACTGCAAAAAAACAAAACAAAATGGCAGAAGAAAACAATTTTAAGGAAATTTTTCCATTTCTGGGATTGAACCCAGGGCCTTTGCCCTGAGATGTATTCAAATTTCTGTTTGTCTTAAGACAGAGTCTAAGTTGCCTAGTCTGCGCTCGAACTTACAGTCCTTCTTCCTCAGTCTCCTGCAGTGCTGAGCTTTCAAGCACCTGCCACTACAGCTGTCAATCTCTTAATTCCTAATTTATGACTAAATGTTTGTTTGGCCATTAGAGTTTAATAAAAGCTCTTGTATGTGTTAAAGTTCTTTCTAGGGGCTACATGACCTAATGCATTTTTATGTCAATACCCGGGACTCCTCTAATGTCTTGCTAGGGTTAGCGGAAGATGCAGTATTTAGACTGAATTAGAGGAAGGTGGTGAGGATTATTGGAGTTTATTGATTACAGAACAGACTCCCCTAAAGGGGTATAAAGCACCACGAAGTCCTTTGAGCTTGAAGCTATTGCTAGTAGTTCTCTGGTGAAAAGTTGTGCTGTTGAGTTATGGATGTTTAGGGCTAAGAATAGCGGTCAGTCTAATCCCACTTTGGGCCTTAGCCTTCATATTTTCCAATTTTTTTTTATTTTAAAGATAGTAAAATCTAACAGAACATAAAAGAACGAAGTCAATCAAAACAAAGCAGTAGAACTGGTACAGAACTTCGAAGAAAGATAATGTGAATACAATAGCTACTATAGTATATCTTGTTATCTTCAGAATAGCTGACCATTCACACAGGTATAGTAGAATTGTACCAAAAACAAAACAGAATAAAACCAATAAAAGCAGAATATAAAATAAAGCAAATAATAATAATAATGATCAGTGGAAAGCAAAGCAGTGAGACAAGACAGAAGAGAATCTCCCATATTTGCTACATTGCCTACTGTCATCTTCTAAAGCATTGCTCAGACTGCAGACTGGAGGCCTGCAAAATCTACGAAACAATATTAGCATTTAGTTGTTTAATTTTCCTTAGTTGCTATCAATTTAGCCTGACCTCTGAATCAGCAGGCTGCTTAAGGGGGGTGGGGGTCATCCTTGATTCCTAGCCCGCGTGCCAGTGCCCACTCAGGCTCAGTGGGGTGGGTTCCGGAAGGACTCATTCTTGTTATCCTCCGGGGGTCCATGCGCTCACTCAGTCCCCCAGAGGGCAGATCAGTTGTGTCCTGGTCGGTGCCGCTCTGGCCCAGTACCCTCATGTTTCATTTTATCTGTTTCTTTTCCAACTCAGTTAAAATTTATCCTTAACAATTTCTTTTTCGGAAAGACACTTTTATGCCAGAGTTTTGTTAATTTGAGTTATATCCATGACAACGGTGGTTGATGCAACTTTCACCAAAATGAGAAAACAGAAAAAAATCAATTCAATTAGAAATGAAAAAGGAGAAATTACTACAGATACTGACAAAATTCAGAAGATTGCCTCCCTGTGAATCAGCACCATGTGGAGGCCTCCAGTGAGGGGAGCATGTGAGACCCCAGGCTTTCCCCTGAGTCAGCACCATTCATGGACTGTGAGGTGGGTGAGAACATGGATTCACCAAGAAGCAAGCCTTCTCTGCGAACCAGCAGCATGCACAGGCCACCACCAGCAGGGGGACAGGCAGACCCCAGCTCCTTCTGGTGTGAGGGCTGGCAAATAAGAGAAAACACACCTGTCGCCCTCCATAAGTGACCAGCTGATCTGCAGAAACACATGTGGTGATGATAGCTATTGAGGTCAAATGCAATTGGATGCTTTTGGTGCTTTGGTGTTTCACTGACCTTGTAGGTCTAGGGCCGGTGGTTTGAATATCTATCCAGAGGATAAAGGCACACAGCATGGCATCTATGGGGAACCTCCTTCTGAAGGTGGTAGCCATTGTTAATTCCCTATTATCTTGTTTTGAGGTCCTCTATTATTTTCATTGTTTCATTCGGTTCAGTTTTATTCTGTTTTGTTTTGTTTGATTTTGTTATGTCTGATGGGATGAGCAGCTATTTCAAGGATAGCAAGATATCTTTTGGTAGCCATTTGGGATTTACTATTGTCTTGTTATAAAATTGTTTATTGCAATTATTGTTTTACCAAACTTGGGTTCTGGTATGCTTTAGCCCAACTCCCACTTGTCACCTATCTCCTATCACGGTTCCTGGCCTTGGGGGTATGCTTGAGCAAGGTGTTGTGAGCTGCTTGGGAGAGTACTTCATGCCAGCTCATTTTGGTCATTAAGATCTACAGGGCTTTCTCCCTGGGGTGCACATGCTGGCATGTGTGATCCTACTGATAATTCTTCAAAGGGCCAGGACCAAACCTGTGTGCTCATGGGGTTTGGAAACTCATCCAGGTATTTTCAGTGTCTGCCTTTATAGGTTAAACTACATGAACTGGGTAAAATTCTACTTGTATAGTTAAGTTTTACTTGTGCAGAAAGCAGGGGTTAGACAATTTGATTTCAAAAGGAGTGGGTGCTGGCTTTAGCTACTCCATAAGAACTAGGGAACATTTTTTGAAAGCAGCAAATCGGGGAGACTTGCTAGTAGTACAACAAACCCAAAAACATAAAAAGCATAAACATTGCTTCAAGTGTTTGAACTACAGCAGTGAAAATTTGGTTTTGATTAAATTGTTCATTGTATACAAGCTACTGAAGTAAAGAATATGTAACACCTCCATACACATGTAATGCAAAAACCCAGTGTGACAGTGGGGAACATGAGGCAGGAGGATGTTGAGTTGGAGCCAGTCCTGTGTGAATTAGCAAAGAAGCTAGAGTCTGTCTCAACATAAAAAGGGCTGGATATATGAGAGAGATTCATGACTGAAAATTTATATTGTTGATGTGCTCTAATAGCATAGCTCAGAAGAGCTAAATCTTGGAGGCAGGCTATATGTCCATCAAGAGATAAACGGATAAAGGAAATGTGGTATTTCTACGTAACGCAATATGACTCTGGAATAAAGAAGGATAAGCTTGCCAGGCGTGGTGGTGCATGCCTTGTACTCTTGGCACTCTGTAGGCTGAGGCAGTAGGACTGCAGTCATTTTGAGGCCAGCCTCGCCTACCTAGTGAGTTCAAGGTCAGCCTGAACTGCATAGCAAGAACCTGTCTTAAACAAAGAATGAAGGAAAGAAAAAGAAAGATAGAAGAACGAAGGAAGGAAAGAAAGAAAGAAAGAGAAAAACTTGTGTCATTTGTAAGAAAAAGCATGCTTAAATGTCACATAGTTTCTCTTCTATATGAGAAATCCAAACTATAAATACAGAGCAAAGTGTAACATAGGAGGAATTGGGGGCATGGGTCTTCTGCAAAAGGGAACTGGACCAAACACTGGAGGGAGGGAAGGGAGGAGATGTGCTGCATATGTATACTAATGCCCCAGGAGGAATTTGATCATTACATACTGTAAACATACACCAAAATGAGTAAAAAAATGAATATGAGCATAATTAAGCTGGACACATCAGTGCACACTTGTAATCCCAGTATTCTCGGAGGCTGAAGCAAGCGGATGCAAAGTTCAAGCTCAGAATGGTAAAAATTCAGGAGGTAGGTGAGACCATGTCTCAACATTAACAAACTGAAAGGAATATATATATATATATATATGTGTATATATATATATATATATATATATATATATATCATGTCTGAAGACCCTAGGTTCAATCCCTTATACCACAAAAGATTAAGCCAGATTTATGTTGAAATAAAATTCGTTAGAATACTGATTCACATGGATCAAAATCTGATTTATATATTTCACATTTACCCTCTAGGAATGTGCTGTTGACATTTGATGAATTCACCTGTGTACGTTCAGGAAGAACATACCCAAATAGAATAAAACTGTATGCTCATCTTATAAGGTACAGTGGTAACTGAGAAGGCAGAATTTTTTTCATTGCACTGACAGTGTTACACCAGTCTGCTTCACCAATTATCTACATAAATTATGCCAAGGTGAATTTTTGAAACATTTTGGTTAGTTTTTATGAAAATGTCTTTGCTCCTATGTAGGCTATATTAGATGTTTAAGGATTGTTTTCTATTTCTTATGTTTTAGGACTATTTTATTTATATTACCACTGATTTTTTAAGCCACTTGTAATAGATTTCTTTAAAGGAAGTTTACAAAATAGCTTGGTAGTACCATCCAGGGCTAAGGAAAATATTACATAAACGCTGTTCCATAATCTCAGTGGTCTGGAAGGGCAAGGCAGGAAGATCACAATTTGAGCCCAGGCTGAGCAAGTTAGTACTTGTTACAGTTTATACACTGTGTCAAGGTGAGAAGTCTGGAAACTTAATTAGGTAACTCAGCAGCTCTACATCCTGGGGTGTGGAGCATAAATAGTTACCTGTTCACTGTGTCAATTTGAGAAGGTCGTAATTTTAACTGAGAAACTCTAGAGGGAACCAGGGTTCTTACTTTGTAAATAGCCTCATCCTGTGCAAAGGAAGGCAAGAAGATTTGTGAGTGCTGCACACACCCTGGAGCGGGCAGGTGTCATGTGTGCAACATAAAGGAGAATAAAAGGCTTGTTTACCACTTTCTCCTCTGGCTGCCGCCTTCCCTGAGGGAAGCCTGGAGCCTGGGGCCAGGCTATGACTATAGTATTTTGGAAGCTTCCTTACTGTGTGACTGGCATCTGAGTCTTTAGCAAGAGTCTCGGGTCAAAAGACAGAACACATACTCTAGTGTGATTCTACCATGGGTTTTGTGACTTTTTTAATGAATCAGCTCCAATATTCTATAAAAACTACCTGAAAATTCTGACTGAAATCTTTAGTCTCTGTTTTAGTTTCTGCTGAACTATTTCAAATCTTGTCATGAGGACATAAATCAAAGGGGATATATTCATATATGAATTTTAAGTTCTAAGAAGTTTTATCAAAATAATTTTCAACTCATTGCAATAATCTCTGTTATAGAGGGGAAGACACAATAGTTTTGATCTTGGCACCTTTGAAAATGGCTTAGAGGGATTTAGTACTGTGTATATAGAGGAATAATTGAAGAAATTGGGATATTGATATATTATTGAAATATATGATATGCTAAATATAATATATAATATATATTATACATTATTGATATATATTACTGATATATATTATTGATATATTATTCACCTGCCACACAATTTAACCACTTAAAGTATGAAATTCAATGAATTTTTAGTATATTCAGGAGTTGCCCTTGAGCATCACCATGGATTTTATAGCATTATTATTATACCGTTATTATTATAGCTCACAAAACAACATCTGTTTGAATCAGAGTTTTTCATCCATTTTCAGAAAATGTCATGAAAAAACATGATTTTTTTTCTATTGAAGGTCTATGACTCCTCATTTTACTATTTTGTTTACTTCGTACACCATGATCTATAGATAAATATTGAGTACAACAACAATAGCAATGCATAGAGAAGGAATTAATCATGGAAATGGTAAAATCTTTTTCTATATAGGTGGGCTGCTTAGATGTGTACTTGTGTTGCAGTAAGCAGTGGCAAAAAGCTATCACACAAATTGATTTCACTTGTTGGAGGTTGTTTAGTTTGTATTATAGTTTATATCTCGACATTCCCCCAAAGCCTCACGTGCTCATAGGGGGCGCTTTAGGGAATTGATTGACTCATGGGGGTGTGATGTCATGTTCATATGATGTGCTTGTAGCTAAATGTGATTTGGAGGGTAAAGCCTGGTCGGATGAGGTGGGTCACTGGGAGAGTGGTCTAGAAAGGTCTATCTCCCGCCTTCTTCCCTTGAATCCACTGCTTTCTGCTGTCATGCTATGAGCTGTTTTTCTTCTTCCATGCCCCCTGCCTTGCAATCTTGCCTTGGAGCCACCAACTATGGACCGAATAAACTGAACTGTAGAGACTGTAAGCCAAAATCAACCTCTCCTTTAAACTGTTGGCACTGGTTACTGTGTCCCTGAAAGAGGAAGCAGCTAAAAAAGTTTCTATAGAGACATTTAGGAAAAGTGAAAGCCTTACTTATGTAGCATCAATACTCTATGAACCAAGTAATAAAGCTTTTATTGCTGCCTGCGTGGCTCTTCAGATTATATGCAAGGCTCTCACTGTGATTAATATTGCTGTTGTTGCTTAATGTTTTAAACCATGAAACACTTTTGTTACATTTTTATTAATACGTGTTTGCAGTACATAATGATGACATTCTTTTTGTGAAGTTGTTGCCTGTTCATAACATAACACAACTTAATTCCCTTTTAAAACCCTTTTCATTTCCTCCCCTCTTCCCTCCTTCCATCTCTTGATTGACTTCCCATTTGATACAGGTCTACTCCCTACTTATTCTATAACTTTTATTTTTCTGTTTATTTATAATTTGGGTTCTCATGTTAGAGAAAGCAACCACTGTTTAAACTGGTGTGTCTGATTTGTGTCACTTACCATTTAGGTCTCAAGATGCATCAGTTTTTCTACAAATAACTCAAGTTTATCTTTCTTCGTGGCAGAGTTGTATTCCATTGCATGTAAAAACACATTTTCTATATCAATTACTGGTCATACAGACTGCCTCTAAGATTTAACAATTATGACTTGTGCTGCTATAAACATAATTATACATATATCACTCTAATATGATGTCTTTAACTCTTTCAGGAAGATCCCTAGAAGGGGACTTGCTGGTTCAAATGGAATTTTTAGTTTTAGTATTTTGAGGAACCCACATTGTTTTGCACAGTGGCTGTACTAGCTTTTATTCCTGCCAACAATGTAGAAGATCTTTGCAGGCTTGCTAGCATCATTTCTTGATGATAGCCCTTCTTTCTGCGATCAGATGGAATCTCAGGGTTGCTTTAGTTTTCATTCGACTAATTGCCAGTGAGATTGAGCCTTCTTTCATGTATTTATTTGTCACTTGTTCTATGTTGGTCAAATATCTGTTCAATTCATTTCCAATAGTTTGATTTTCTTTTTCTTTTGGGGGAGGCTAAGTTTTTGAGTTCTTTATATATTCCAAACATTACTCTTCTATCTGAGGAATTGTGAGCAACTTTTTCCCATTCCATAGGTTGTCTTTCACTCTCTTGGTTGTTTAATGTATTCTGCAGAAACTTTTAAATTTGATATGATACTATTTGTTGATTCTCAATACTTTCTCCTGTGCAACTGGTGTTTAGTTCAGAAAGACCTGGCCTAGGCCTATGAATTGAGGAGTTTCATCCATTTTATCTTTTAGCCAGTTAAGTGTTTCAGTTTTAACATTTGATCTATTTTGATTTTAATTTAGTATAAGGTAACAAATATGGTTGTAGATTCAGGTTTCTGCATGTGCATAGGTAGTTTTCCTAGCACCATTTATTAAAGAAGCTCTTTCCTCCAGGGCATGATTTTAACACCTTTGTCAAAGATCATGCATGTGAATGTCCTCAGGGTCATTTCTGCATTCTCTGTTATGTTTCAAAGACCCTCATATCTGTTTGAGAGCCAGTACCATGCTTTTTTCTTTTTTTTTTTTTTAATCGTGGTAACTTGGGACTATGTCTTGAAGTCCAGGATTGTGATCCCTCCACATTTGCTCTTGTTAACCAGGATTGCTTTTGCTATTCTTTGTCTCTTCTGGTTCCATATGAATTTCAACATCGTTTTCTCCAGTTCTGTGAAGAATGATGTTGATATTTTGAGTGGAATTGCCACTTTGTCTGTATTGGTTCTACCTATCCAGGAACAAAGTATACCTTTCCATTTTCTGATGTCATCTTCAATTTTCTTCATCAGAGTACTGTAGTTTTCATAGCAGAGAACTTTCATTTCCTCAATTAGTTATTTCCTAATTATTGAATACTTGTGTGCTATTGTGAATAGCATTTTTTATCCTAATTTCTTTTCAGTGGTTTCATGATTACTATAGTTGTATGCTGTTGCTATTTTTGCGTTAATTTTATATCCTGATACATTACTGATTTTGTTTCTTCTAAAAATCTTTTGATGGAATTTTTTGGTATTCTTTGTAGAGGATAATGTCATCTGCATAGAAGGATAATTTGACATTTTTTTTGCCTTACATTCCCCTTTTATTTATTTTTCTTGCCTAATTCTGTGGTAGTGTTGCAAGCTCTATGTTGAATGGAAGTGATGATAGTGGGTCTCTTTATGTTCTTTTTAAGAGAGAAAGCTTTTATTTTTCTCTCATTTAATATGAAGCTGTCAGTGTTTTGAAGTGTCTTTATCTAACTGAGTGAAGGTTATTCTATAACTATTTTCTTCAAGGTTTTTATTATGAAAACATATGGCATTCTTCAAAAGTTTTCATGTGGTTATCATGTGATTATCAGGAGATTATCATGTGTTTTCCTTGCCCTTGCTTCTGTTTATGTGATATAATAGTTATTACTTTGTGTATGCTGAACCATCATTACATCCCTGAGATGAAGCCTGCTTGGTTATGATATATGATTTTTTGGATGGTTTATTGCATTCAGTTTGCAAGTATCTTGCTGAGAATTTTTGCATCTATATTCATTAAAGAGGTTGCCTTATGCCTCTCTCTTTTGGGTCCATGCTTGTCTGCTTTTATAATCACGGTAATGATGGCTTGAAGAAATGGTTTTGCAAGTACTCCTTCCATTTCAATTTCTTTCTTTGTTTCTTTTCCTTTTTGTTTTTACTTTTGTGTGTGTGTGTGTGCACCAGTATTCAGTCTCAGAATCTTGCACTTGCCAGGCAGGCACTGTTCCGCTAAGCTGTACCCCCAGCTCCATTTCAGTTTTATTAAAGAGCTGGAGGAGTATTGATGTTAAATCTTCCCTGAAGTTTTTGCAGAAATCAGCAGTGAATCCATCTGGACCTAGGTTTTACTTAGTTGATAGATTTTTTTTTACTGCTTCAATTTCGTTCCCTGTTGTACTATTCAGGCTCAGTTTTATTAATTCATGTGTATGGAGTACTCTAACCTCTGCTAAATTCTCCAACTCATAGGTTTACAAGCTTGTGAAGTAGTGGTTACTAATCATTGATTTTGACCTTGTTAGTTGAAATTTAAAAGTGTGCACTGCTAACTGAATTGATTTGTATCTTTTCTCTGCTTTTATTATAGATTGGCTTAGGTTTGTTTATTTATTTTTTCTTTTGAAGGAACAATTTTTTGATTCATTGATTCTTCCCATTTTTTCTGTACTAGATTTCATTGATATCTGTCCTGATCTTGTAATGTTTTGGGATTTGGAAGATTTTGTCCAGGATCTTGAGGTGCATCATTAGATTATTTATTTGGACTTGTTCTGTTTTTGTGATGTGAGCATTCGTAGTTATAAACTTCCTTCTTAGAAGTGTTTTCATTATGTCCCATATATTCTGTTATGTTTTACTGGTGTTGGTGGTTAGTTTTAGATACTGTATTATGTCTTCTTGATTTTGTGGGTAATCAGTCAGTCATTTATTTAAGAGTGTATTGCTATTGTATTCTGAATAGCATCTAGAAATTTCACATAAAACCCCAATATGCCAACTTATTTTTGAAAGAAGGATTTTACAGATGTGCATATAAATCCTCAAATTTCTAAATTAACTAGTAATAAAAATAGTTGACATAGTGTACAGTAGTAGTTTGGAACAAAAGGCAGAGCAGTGATTGCCAGCAACTCAGTTTCTCCAGGAAAAAATGTCTAGAGTTTGGAAAATAATAGCTTGGACAGGATCCTTAGTGAGTGTAGGGTACATGGGAACCACAAGAGAACAGACAGATGGGAAGAAAATAGGATTGAATGTTATGAAAGAAACAGACTGTGCAGAGGAGAGACTGTGGAGCAGTGCTTCTGACAGTAGCTAGGTAGCTGCCGGTTAGGAGGCAAAGTGAAACTAGCATTTCTACTCATGGAGAACTGGAGAGCTGCATGCAGACTAGACAACTCTTATGCAGTTGGAGACAGATGGAAAAATGAGAAGCACTGCACCCCAAACAGCCCTCCAGATTCAAAAGTTGGTGAGTAACTACAGTACAAGCAACTTAAGCCACAGTCACACAAAGCAGGAGCTGGCAGGGTGTGATTATAGGGAAGGGCTAGATGTTTGAACCTGGGTCCTGAAACACCTCTTGGTTGCTTCACACTGCCAAATTCTCAGAGTGTGTGAGAGAGGACAGTCACAGTGCACTGCCAGCAGTTGGAGAGCAAACTGCGGGAACCCCACTGAGAGACAGAGACTGGTGATGACAGACTCGGATCCTCTGGTTAGAGGCCAGTTTCAGCCTCAGTTTCACAGAATTGGAAGCTCACTTTGGAACTGTGTTAACACTGAAAGTGTAGATCTATCTATACCCAGCACTGTGCTGTTGACAGACTGATCCAGTGACTTTTAATGTATATCTATCCTTTTTCTATTTTTTGGTGCTTACTTTAGAGTATTGGTTCTTACAGTGTTGTCCAGTGACTCCCAACAGTTATCAAGAGTCTTTTAGGAATCTACAATGAAAATTGTTTTCATTAATAATCACAATGTATTGTACTCTTTCTCATTCATTCTCTTACAAATGTATAGTTGACTTCTCCAGAAGCTACATAATGTGCTATATTGCAGTAGATTAAATGTGATAGATGGTATGAAGATGCAGCTGTCATCTATTTTGTATCTTGATTCCTTGTTTTTCTCATCCCCCTCCCCTACCTTCAGCTCCTCTTTCCCTCCTTATTTACAATGGTTTTGTTCTGTTGTTTTCTTCTTTTTATTCCCTTGCTGCTTTTTATTAACAACAATTCTTAATGTTCTGATGAGCTTTTAGGTAAATGGAGCTGAATTTTTAGTCTATTGTGTAAGAAAAAAGGAAATACCGCTTTTAGAATATTCCACATGTAAATTTATTCCAGATAGACCATAGATAGACATGTGAAAGGTAAAACAATGAAGCATCTAGAAAAAGTGTAAGAGAATATATTACTGGCTTTGCAAAGAATTCTTAAATAGAACAAAAAGAAGCCAGAAATGCCATTAAATTATCCTCTAGTACACAGAAATCCCTTTTATAGAATGGTGGAAAGTTGGTGAAATGGGAAATATTGATCAAATGGTATACATTTTCAGTTATAAAATTAGTAAATTCTGACAATCTAATGTACATCATGGCGTCTATAGTACTATACTCGATACTCAAGATTTGCTGTGAGCAAATCTGAAGGGCCTCCCCACAAGATGACTATATGTCTTAGTCTTCCAGTAGGTGTAATGAAATACCACATGCCAGGTAATTTACAATGGACAGACATCTACTAGTTCATAGTTCTTAGTCAGGGAAGTCCAAGATTGAGGGAGTCAACATCTAGTGAGGGCCTTTCTACTGTATCATAGATGATAGAAGCTATCATATTGGCAAGAAAGAAAAGATAAGGGGCCAAACTTATCCTTTAAGTAACTCATTCTCACAACAATAACCAGAGTCTCTATGAAAGCAGAAATATCCTGACCCAATTAACATTTAAAGGGTCTCCCTCTCAAAGTGTTGCAGTGGGGTTTATGTTTCCAACCATGAACACCAGTGGATACATTCAGGCCATGGCATACTACTTCTTCCCCCCAAGTTGATGTCCTTGTCATATGGAAAATACATCTACTCCATCCCATTAGTCCCAAGCTACTTAACTTGTCCCTTCATCAATTCAAATGTCACAAGTCCTGTCTTGATTGAATGAGATAGGTGAGTTTCAAGGTATCCTTCATCTCGAGGCAAATTTCTCCATCCCAGCTGTGATCCTGTAAAATCACAACATGTATCTCCCTCCCTCCTCCCTTGATCTCTCCCTGCTTCCCTCTGGCATGTTTCTCCTCTGCCATATCCATCTGCCATGGATTCAGTGCACTGTGGATTGAAAGCTCTACAAACTGTGAGCCAAAG
>RJWM01032937.1:0-21047 GCA_004363535.1 Dasyprocta punctata | reverse complement strand
GAGGTTAGTTTCTCACAAAAAATCAGTGGTGTGTCCCTCATCCAAAGTCCAGGCTGTCTGGGAACCTTGTCTCTACCAGTCTCTAGTTATAAGAATACACTGTTCTTGACCAATGGCAACTGGTCCTGTCACTTGACACAGTGACTTTGGAGAATGGGGTCCCTGAAGATCTACCACCATTGCCTGTCTCAGGAATCTATACCTCTACTTTGATGGGAGGAGTTACCACAAGTTCAGAGAGAGAATCCAAACCGATACCAGAGACGCCACCTCTGATGGCGGAGAACGCTGGGCCTTACTCAAATCTGGAGATATGATTCTGCTTTGTTCTTGAGCATCTGGATATAACACTATATAGATGCTTTTATGGTTTATATATTGTGTCAACTTGAGAAGCCTACAAGCTTAATTAGCTAACTCAACAGCTCTACATCCTGGGGTGTACAGCACAAGCAGTTACCTGTTCATTGTGTCAATCTAAGAAGGTCAGAAGTTTAACTAAGAGACTCAGCAGGGAGCCAGGGTTCTTTGTAAATATCCTCACCTTGTGCAAAGGAAGGCAAGGAGATTTCTGAAGCTACACCCACCCTGGAGGGTGGGAGTGGCCTGTGTACAATATAAGGGAGGAGAAGGGCCTTGCTCTTGTCCCCTTTTACTCTGGCTGCTTTTGCTCGGGTGCTCCCTTGAAATGTTGCTCCAGTGCCAAGCCACCCTGTCTTGGAACCAGCTGATTATGGATTGAAACCTCCAAAAACTATAAGATAAATAAACCTTTCCTTCCCTAGTTTTGGGTGTCAGGTGTTTTGTCTCAGCAATGAATGAAAAGTAACTAAGACAGAATTTGGTACCAGGAGTTGGGTTGTTGCTGTGACTATACCTGACCATGTGGTTCAAGAACCTCTGGCGATGTTCAGTGGGAAGAGTTTTGAAAGGTTCAGAGATGTCGCCTGCAAGAGTAGCCCTGGAACAGCTTAGGTTGCTCTGTTTGGGAGATTCTGGTCAGAGCTCAGGAAACCAGAAGGTTGATAAAAAGCCTGCCAATAAAGACCAGGCTCGGGAGGTTTCTGCTAGGAAAAATGATTGCATTGGTTGTTGGACTCCACATGATGTGTGTTACAGCTTGACAGAAAGTTTGTCTGCATTTTGCCTGTGTCCAGAGACTTTGCCTGAGACTAAGATTAAGGACAGTGGACTGATTATTTTGGTGAAAGAAATCTCAAGGTAGCAGAATGTTGAAGCAGTGGCCTGGCTATTATTGGGGGCTTTTAGCCAGATTTATGCTGGGAATCAAGAGCAAAGAGCCCAGTCAGGTGATTTAAAACCTTGTGAATTTGGCCAGAAAGCTGTGGACTATAAAGATAGAGCTGAGATCTCCATTGATGAGAAGGAACAAAGG
Source organism: Dasyprocta punctata (assembly GCA_004363535.1). NCBI lineage: Eukaryota > Metazoa > Chordata > Mammalia > Rodentia > Dasyproctidae > Dasyprocta > Dasyprocta punctata. The sequence goes on along the minus strand of RJWM01032937.1, from coordinate 19,651 downwards.
AATAGAAAAGATGGCCTGGGGGCATCCTGTAAAGAGGCAGTCAGTCCCCATGCTTTGCAACCTCAAAACTGCAAAAGTGAAAGACTTTGCTTGGAGGAGAAAGCCTCAGAGCATCCTGTTCGAGAATGATGGCGTTGGTCATGCCAGGTTCCAGAATGGAGACAGCATGGAGAATCCCTTCCTCAGAATCAGGCCCAGAGTGCCCAGCGATCCTGGCACTTGACCCCTACAAGCAAGAGAGAGGAGAGCCTGGCTACTGCTCCAGCTGGCAGCAGACCTTGGCATTATCCACGGTGCAAGGGTTCTGAGATTAAAAAGGCTTCCACCTCGATTTCAGAAAGCCTGGGAGGCCAGGCAGTGTGCCCCTGAGAGGGCAGGATGTGAAGCTGTGAGTGTGAAGCCAAAAATGCAATGGAGAACTCAGAAGTTTGGAAACGCCAGGAACATGAATCATCTAAGGAAACCTGCATTGAGGGAGCAAAACTAGCCCAAGAGAGAAGCTGTGGGAGCTAAGACCACCAGAAGTGCCAAGGAGGTGGAACCACACAAGTCCTTGGGAGCTCACAATTTGCCACAGGTTGTCTCAAATGGTCCACATGGAACTTAATGTTTGCCCTGCTGGATTTTGGTCTTGCTTTGGCTCCAATACTTTGTATTCCCGTTTGTAACTTTTGGAATGGTAATGTTTATCTTGTGCCTTTATATGTTGGAAGTGTTTAACCTGGTTTTCATTTGTACAGGGGGTTACAGTCAAGAGTTTGCCATAGATTTTGGAGAAGATTTGGGACTTGGGCTTTTCAGCAATGCTGAAACTGTTAGGACTTTGGCAACTCTTGCAGATGGACTAAATGCCTTTTGCATAAAGGGATGTGCATGTATCTTTGGGATCCAAGGACAAAATTTTGTATCCAATGTAATATAATGTGGGTAGACTTAATGCTAGTTCTTAAGGATTGTTAAGTTGTAAACTGTTAAGAATAAGCATGTCCTTGTATCTGGAGACTGATTTAAAGAAATGTGTCTGGTTGCCAAGTTGACAAGGGGTAGATTGTTATGGTTTATACATTGTGTCAACTTGAGAAGCCTACAAGCTTAATTAACTAACTCAACAACTCTATATCCTGGGGTGTACAGTTACCTGTTTATTGTGTCAATTTGAGAAGGTCAGAATTTTAACGAAGAGACTCAGCAGGGAGCCAGGGTTCTTTGTAAATATCCTCACCTTGTGCAAAGGAAGGCAAGGAGATTTCTGAAGCTACACCCACCCTGGAGGGTGGGAGTGGCCTGTGTACAATATAAGGGAGGAGAAGAGTCTTGTTCTTGTCCCCTTTTACTCTGGCTGCTTTTGATCGGCTGCTCCCTTGAAGTGTTGCTCCAGTGCCATGCCACCCTGTCTTGGAGCCAGTTGATTATGGACTGAAACCTCCAAAAACTGTAAGATAAATAAACCTTTCCTTCCCTAGTTTTGGGTGTCAGGTGTTTTGTCTCAGCAACAAATGAAAAGTAACTAAGACAGATGCCAAGCCCTCAGTGTGAAGCCTGGCAAAGTTATTCTGCCCACTGAGAACCTCACAGTACTTATTTTGTAAATTCTCCGAATGTAGAGGAAAACTAGTTGTGAGCATTTGATGAAAGAACCCTGGAAGCCTGGCCCAGAGTTCAAAGAACACCCCTCTCTAGAGCTTGAATATATCCAGCCCCTCAGAGAGCTTTGGAAGGGTGGGAGGTCCCATTTCTCACACCACTTCTGAGTTCATGTGCTTCATGGAGCTTAAAACATGGTAGTTCTACTCATGGCTTGGCAAAGGATATTACCAGGAAGGTATGAACCTTCACATCAGTATCCTTCATGTGTATGAGGCTGCCCCACACCTGCCTGGTGTTCGTGATCTAGATAGGACTGGCAGTCTTGGGCTGCAGGAGGACAACACACTTCAGATTTGGGTCTGTCTACTCAGGTGCCAACTCTTTGCTATGCTCAACTCAGCATTGTCAAGGGAGTCTGATCTGCAAATTCTGCTTTCACTTCCTGGCTTTCCCATTCAGCTCCTTCCCCTCACTGGGCCTGTCCCCAACCTATGCCAACAGGCCCACTTAGGCTCCTTGGTACTTGGCACTGTCATTCAAGCCTATGAGCATCCAGTAAAGGGTCTCATGCACTGAAAGGAGAGAAGGCTCTTTGCACTAACCCCACCAGGTTCTATGAGGCACAAGGAAGACTATGGGAATCAATGGAAAGGTCTCCCATCCTCATGGAATCTCACCCTCGAGGTTGCATGACATAAAAAAAAGTATCCTCCATCTCAGGAGTGGTGTTGTGAGGAGAGTAAGAAGAAAGACTTGCATCTGTGACCAGACTGTAAAGTACCCAGTCTGCTTGTGGCTGGGGTCATGAAGGAAGGAAGTAATTGAAAGTCACCTGACCATCCCAGTAAAAGTAGATTGCCCATGTTATAGTTGTTGAAAGTAGATGATGGGCACCTTGAATGTTAACTCTTTTCTCTACCCCAGACAAGGCCCATCCTGCATGCTGTGCACTTTTTAGTCACCCATGATCCTCTCTGTGCCGGGAGGTGTCAGTCAGGTTCCTGCTTCTCTTGTTGTTGCCTCTACCAGCTCTTCCCTCCTGAGGGTCGTCTTCCCTCTGACAGTCTCAGGCTCTGCCTCTGCACAGTTTGGCAGGCCCAGGAATGGTTGCTGCCACATCCACAAGAGCCTACCAGGAAGACAAGCAGGTGCCTTCAGTGTACATCCAGGTCATGATCGGCTTGCAGGCCAGTTCCTGCACTGCGGCTTAGTAAGCTGCATTCTCTGACAGGCAGCCAAGCAGAGCCTTGCCAGCCTTGAGTTTGGACATAGCAGGGAGTAAGCAGAGTGTTGGATGGGCAGGGCAAGAGGGTGCTGCCAGGGAATGACACTGAGTGGACAATCTCTGGGAACCAGTGGCCAGCAGGGCAGGGCATGGTCACCTCCCCTCTGCTCTGGCCCTCTTTGGCTTCCTTCAAATTCACCATGTGGCTTCTACAGGCCATGTGTGATATGAGGAACTCTCTTCTTAGGTCTGAAGTCACTATGTCCACTGACCTTGCAGTCCCAGGTCCAAGGATAGTATTAAAGGTGAAGAGGAGGGAGTAAGAAACTGTAATTGGAGAACCTTAGTTCTCTCAACACAATAGTTGACACCCACAACTTAAAAGAGAAGTTTACTTTGGCTCATAATTTCAGATGTTTCAGTCCATGCTCAGTTTAACTGGCTCTATTGCAGATACAGCATGGTGGAAGGACCTGGATGGCCTTGAAGGCGGCCACAAGAAGGAGAGAGAGAAGGGAGGAGCCTGGGAAGAGATATACCCTTCTAGGTCACTCCCTCAGTGACCCAGTTCACCTGATCACACTTTCCAACAGCAAGTCAGCTTGAGCACCTCCGCAATCCAATCACCTTTTAAAAATGCGACGTTTCTTGGGCACACCCTCCATCTACAAGAACACAGAGGATCCCCTCAAACAGAATAGGACTGAACATTAATGGAGTTGAAGGCAACAGCTTGAGCAAAGACAGGGAGGTCTGACTGTGCCCTTCATCCTGAAAGTTCTTCCTTGCCTACTGGACTCATAGTTGACTGGGTCTCCTTTACTGACATCCACATGGATTTGAGATTGCAATGAAATTACCTATATTTGTTTAATAAACTTGTCAACATATCTTTTTTTTTTTTTTTTTTTTGGTACCGGGGATCAAACACAGCCTCGCACCTGTCAGGCAGGCACTTATGCCACTGAGCTAAATCCCCGGCCCTATTCTTTGAGACAGGGTCTCACTATGCAGTTCAGGGTGGCCTTGAACTCACTTTGTAGCCCAGGCTGGTCTCAAACTCACAACGATCCTCCTGCCTCAGCCTCCCGAATGCTGGGATTAAAGGCATGCGCCACCAGGCCCGCCTAACATATCAATATTTAAGCACGCAAACATATCAGAAATTTTTCCCAACTTTTTAACTTACTTTTCACACCTAAGCCAATTAATATTTGACATCTGAATTACATGAGCATATAAAGACACATCACTCAACTGTCTGTAAGATCAACTGCATACAAGTATTGTTCTCTTTGGATAGAATTAAATTTTTAGAGGAAAGTGATTCAAGTTGAAGCAAACTAGCAAACCTCCTTATTAAATAAATGACAAGAACCAACAAATGTTGAGTGCTAAAGATAAATTTCACCAATCTCTTTTGTATTTTAAACATAGGCGGTGTGATCAAAATATGCAGTGCATGTTTAAATTTAAAAAAAAAACTTATTCAGCAAAAGAAAAAGTGCCATCAACACACACACACACACAGCCAAAAAAGTAAAATTTCCCCTCACTTGGAACATACTCTCTGGAACAGTTCCAGAAGCCTCCCCACTTTGTGTCTTTACAAGCCACGATCAAAAATATGGTCAACGCTGCTGCCAAGGCCATCTAACAGAAGGACAGACTTGTAAAAACACAACAGTGTGTCCTCATTCACCAGATCTGGAACTATGCAACTTTTACCCCTTCCGCAAAGTCAAAATGACCTTGAAAAGTAAAGGTTCAGAATTGATTCAGACATGAAAGCAGCCAAAATAGTGCAATAAAAGACACTCAGGAAAGAGGAGTCCAGAACGGCTTTGGAAAGTGGCAAGAATGATGGAACAAGTGTTCCTAGAAGCAAGGGGGAGGATTTTGATGGAGGCTGCTGGCAGGGTGTGTACCACTTCAAGCTGTTTCCCCAAGTCTGAGCAATCACTTTGTCCTTACAATACACCTGTACAAAAGTGCATGAGTGTAAATGAGCTAAAACACTGTTAATGTCGGTGAAAAGTTACTGTGGGTGTAGCTACTATGACTCTTTCAGAGACTTGTGAAGAGAGAAGTATATAAGAGAGCAGAGGCCACTGGCCACGCCTTACTCAAGGTAGAGAAGACTACCCAGGTCCTGCTGTGCTCAGGGGCTGATGTGGGCCCTTGAATCATTTTCACTTCATTATGCTATTTTGCTGTTCTATATCTGCTTGTTTCACTATTTTGTAAATACAGAGAAATGCGAGGTTCAATCAATTGAAGAACACTTACTGTACCCCATAAATGCCAAATCAAACATTTTTATTTATTCCCCTGCAAATACAACAGATTTGTACCTATGATGTGTTTGTTTGTTTGTTTGGCAGGGTGGCGGCTTTTTTTGAGATAGAGGCTCGTTATTAGTTCAGACCAGCCTTGAACTCACTATATAGTCCAGGCTGGCCTCAAACCCCAGAGATCCTCTTGCCTCAGCTTCCCAAGTGCTGAGACAACAGGTATGTGTCACCACACCCAGCTACAATTATTTTTAAAATAAAAAACACCAAGACAGCTAAAGAAATACATGGGGCCTGAACCTTGAGCACAGGATCAAGGCAGAGTTAGGTGGGAAGACCTTGCCAGCCCTAACAGGCCTGCTCCAGGAAGTTGTTACAACACCGGACACACTGTTGGTATACCAGCACAAAGTCAGAGTCATTCACACAATAGGGATCTTCAATGGTAAGTTGGTTTTGTGGATCACAACTCCCAAGTAGTTTAATTTTAGCTTTGCAGTTCTTATGTTCATTATTTAATCTATTCAAATCTCTTGGATTGCTTTCAACCATATCAGTATGTAGTCAAACCTGGAGAAGTCCTCTTTAGTAACCTGCTGGACAACGTGACTCATGGGGATGAGATGTTTCTTCATGCAACTCTGCCCTTAAAAGTCAGAAGAATTTTGTACTTGGTAGATGGACATGGCTGCACTATCTATCCTCCAGTTACTGGAAATGCTTTAATCAGTTACAAGATTTCTGCTGTGGGTGCCCAGCGAATGTTACCCAGACACATAAACAGCACCAGTGTAAGTCCAGGCCTACATCTTTCCATGCTGTCACTGCACCCAGCAACCTCCACTCTGAGGTCCTCACACATAAGCATGTACTACACAAAGATATGACTGAAAGTGTTCACAGCAGCTTTATTTAAAATAGCAAAATACAGAAGTTACTCAGATGTGCATCACCTGGGGAGCAGACATGTGTGGTGTCTCCCTACATGGAATGCTGCCCCACAATGGAAGGACAGAAGTATAGTTTGAATCTCAAAAACATGGTAAGTGACAGAGTAGTCACAAAAGAGTCCCCTTATATATTACAGAATGAGCAAAGTGGAGCAAAAGAAAACAGTTAGGTGGTTGCCAGGGACCACAGTGATGACTGTCAAGCAGCATGAGGTGGGCTTTTGCAATGAAAACACATTTTCAACATGATGTAGTAGTGGTTGGATTTACTAAATTTACCAAACTATGCAAGTAAAATGGGTGAACTTAATTCTATTTAAATTATCTTACAATAAAGCTCTTAAGGTAGCTACTAAGATCCAAGAAATACCCAAGGAACCCACTTTTAGGGTAGCTTGTGCAATCAACGAACTGAAAACCACACAGAGACATGTTTGCAGCAGGACTTCAATAACACTTTCAGGACACATTGGAAGTATTACCATACATGCCAGTGGGGATGCACTGAAAAGAGGGTCTCTACTCTCTGCCAAGTGTCTCAGCCCAAGGTTTATGTGCTCCTTGCCTGCCACTTGGAGTCCAGGGTGAGTAAGCATCTTCATCTTTTAACCCCAATTAGAATACACTATATTTAAGACTAAATGCAGTGGATGAAAGGGGGAAGGGTATCCCAGGATGGCAAGGTGGCCAAAGATAGCAGTATTGGGGGTAGAAGAGGGTATCTCAGAATATGGGACAAGGAACACAGCATTTTAACAACACTGGGAAAGTATTTGGGGGCAACAAAGAAGCAGTCTGAACAAATTTGCACATGTGTACAATGAGACAAAAATATATGACAAGCTTTTATTGGAGAAGCCAAAAAATAGTTTAGGAAAAACAATGAGGTAAAAAGAAAATTGGTCACACAGATGACCAAAAAGGGTAGGAAACAGGGAGTAAACAGGATGCAAGGGAATTCTCAAAGACAGGAGAACACCTGCCTGAATGTAGAGACCATCAGGGAGCCAGGGGAATGGAATTTTCTCAGCTGTACACATGTGGGGCTTCCAATACCACTTCTAAAACAGATCTTACAGAAACCTTTTTGAGGATCCTCAATGATTATGTATATCTGGCCCTAACATTGTCTGCAGAAACCTTAAAAATGAATAAACTCAGGAGACTGCCCACTGAGGACTTGGCTGGCTCTCCTGAACCACTCGGCTCCAAGGGCAAGTGGACATGTCCTAACTCTCACAAAAACAGAGCATGCAACTTCTCTGGACAGAAATAAATGAGTGGGTAAGTTGTTTGAAAAGTTAATGATAGGTGACATTTAATATGGGTGGGACTAACAGGTAGAGACATTTTCAGTAATTGGCAACCTTGGGGAACTCTGGATATGCTCTTTTAACCTTGTGACATCCCCCAAATTCATAAATTAAAACCTAATCTCTAATTTGTTGGTCAAACAGATAGAGCCCTTACGAGGTGATAAGGTCATGAGGGCTATTGTTTACCCCTTCCACCAAGTGTTGTCACAGTAAGAAGGCATCATCTATGAGCCAGAGAACAAGCTAAATCTGCTAGTATACTGATGCCCACTTCTTAGTCCACTGATCTGTAAACAAATTTCTGCTGTTTAGAAGCTACTCAGCTTATGATACTGTTTTATAGCAGCCTGAACATACACAGAGCCTAGGATCATGTAATCTGGCTTTCTGTTGTGCTATATAGATATGAGCACAGATACAATCATTGAGAGGTGAAAAGAATTTTGACATCCAGGTGTGGATAACATTCTCTGGCATCACTTTCATTTCAGGCAAGAGTGAGGGCTGGTAGGACACAAAGTACAGGCATGAAGATATAGTAAGGAAAGGAAAAGGCGTCCAGATTCGGTGTGGGGGTGAGGAAGGTGGATATCCACTGGGACTTACCCATTCACGACTCCCTGGGTGTCTTTGTTACTTTTCTTGTTGCTGACACAAAATACCCAACACCCAAAGTTAAAGGAGGAAAGGTTATTTTGGCTCACAGTTTGTAGAGGTTTCGGTCCATAGTTGACTGGCTCCAGGGCAAGGTGGCATAGCAGAGGGGAATCACAGAGGAGAAACAGTTCATGGCAGGCAGAAGGCAGCAAGCAGAAAGCTCAGCAGCAGTAAGTGACAAGCGATAGCAGCAAGCCTTCTTTCTGTCCCTTATATCCTATCCAGGCTACCCACTCTTACAGCTGGTATCACTCACGCCCAGGGTGGGGCACCCTTAATCCTAGCATCACACCATGAATCAATATCAGCATCATATAGTTAATCCCTGCATCACACACTCTTTGGAAAACCCCAGCTATGACCACTTGAGGCTTTAGAGACATCTAGATACAAACCATAACACTGGTGGATATAATGAGTGCCTAATAAAGAGGGGACACAAGATAGGCTTGGAAACATTATGTAGGGGATTCTTCATGAGTGAGGGCTGAATGGATGGATGAAGAGTGAATGAATGGCTGTGTGAGTACATGGGTGTGTGTCACCACAGGCAGACCCTACCTGCACTCACAACCACCCTTCCCTCCTACACACAGGGAGCTACAGCTCTATGTGCTCCTCCTCAGCCTCCTTTAGCTCCTGGATCTTCTGGGGCAGGGTCTCCATCCAGAACTTCAGCCTGGAGGCCTTCAAAGCACGGCCCACAGTAGGCTCGATGTCCAGCTGCAGGTACAGGTCCTCGTGGTCCAGTGCAGGCCAGTGGGGCAGGCCCTCACCATTGGGGTTCCTGCGGACACACCCTCCCAACAGAGGGTGAGAGGTCAGTCTGAGTCCTGCTGAGAACCCACTGAGTGCCCTGATTGCATCAGGACTGACAGCTAAACTGGTAAGGGTGGAAATAAGGGGAACTTTTCCTGATACAGAGAACAAGGACATCCCACTAGTGTCCCCTCATGTGAGACAGAGTTACCAGTCCTGTTTTGTCCCTCTGTCTTACAGGCAGGCTGTGACTGAACCACAGCACTATGGCCCACCACACAGGTTACTGGGAGAGGGATGAGTGACCTGTACTGGCAAGGCCCGTCTCTTGTGTCCACACAATTCTTGGTCTTGCAACAGAGTTAACGTGTGATTTAAGGACACACATATGCTAACAAAGTCCCCACAGATAAGAGGTGCACCTGATGGGGTCACACACTATGTGAAGACTGAGGTAGAGGGGCATCCTCTCACCCATTTCTTGCAAAGTTGGCCCAATACTTCATTACCCTCCTGTTTAGTAGCTCCTCCTCCTCAGTGAAGTCAGCTGCAGAGAAGGAGGACAAAGGCCCAGGTCTTACACTGATGCTCATCACACTCACCCTGCTGCACATTCATGTACCAGTCTTGTCACTCAGCTGTAGACTGACCCTGGACATTAGGCCTGGTTATCTCCTTCTCCACTTACCCTAGAGCTACACCCTCCCCTTGCCCAGCATTTTTCATCTCAGTCTCTAGTCAAATTGACCCAGGGCTCAGGGCGGGCCCAGAAGGTCCCCTCTTCCTTTGACTCTGGTAAGTCACTAAAAAAACAAATATCCTTTGAGACAGTCCCTCTCGCCCTTTTCATCCATGCCAGACAACACAGTCAGGATGAGGACAGCTGGAGAAGGGAGCACTGAGTGGAATGCAAGGGCTTGGATTCTAATCCCAGCACAGTCTCTTGAGTGTAAGATAGTGGACACTGATCCTGTCCTCTCTCTGGGCCTCAACTTCCTCATCTGGACTATGGATGAAGTCACAACTCAGTGACCTGGCTAGATCCTGCTCCTGGATGTCGAGGAGACTTACCTTGCCTACCCCAAAAGAAGTATCCGAAGACAAAGGGAATGTCATCACCATGGTCAGCCTTCACGTGGGGCGGCCTGATGTTTCTGAGGAAGCTGGGAGGATGCTGGAATTCATAGAAGTATACAGTGCCATGGGAACCTGAAGAAGTGGACAGCTGTGACTTAGTGACCTCTTAACTGGAGCTTCTGCCTCACCCTTGGTGATGAAACACCTAAGTCCAAGGTTGGCTGGAACCTGAAAGTTTGGTAAGAAGCCCCAGGTTGCAGCAGGAACAATGGGAGGGGCGCTGGATAAGCCATGACCTTGGACTTCCCAGCTGAGTAGTTCAGGCAACTCACTGAGTGTCAGTCTCCTTAGTTTCTCCGCTTGTATAATGAGAAAGATGTCTGTCTCTTACATCAGGTAGGAAAACAATCTTTAGTGCATATTAGGTAAACTGACTAGTGGGTTTCATTCTGGCATATTTTATATGCATATAACATACTGATCAATTCCCCCATTCCCACCTTCCCTCTTTCTTCCTCCTTCCTGATTCCCTTGCTCTTCTCTACTAGTCTTCCTTCTTTCACGTCACCTCTCTCTTTTTCCTCCATATTTCTCCTTTGTAGAAAATATCTGATATGTGACATTCTGCACGTCGCTCATTCCACTTAACGTAAGAATTTGCAGTTCCATCCATTTTCTTGCAAATGATGTGAGTTCCTTCTACTTTATGGCTGAGTAATATTCTGTTGTATATGCATACTTAATCTGTTCATCTGTTGATGGAAACCTAGGTTATATCACAATAGCTTAGCTATTACGAATTATATTGTAATAAATATGGTTAGGCTGGTATCTCTGTAGTATGCTGACTTTAATTCTTTCAGAATATACTGAGAATTGTACACCTGAATCAAATTATAATGCTAGTTTTCATTTTTGGAGGAACTTCATAAGGATTTCCATAATTGCTACACTAATTGTATTTCCACCAATAGTAGAGGAGGTTTCCTATTTCCCTATATTCTTAGTCCTCATCAGCATTTATTGGATTTTATATTCCTAAGGACAGATACAATATTCTTGTGTGTGTGTGTGTGTGTGTGTGTGTGGTACTGGACATTGAACCCTAGGCTTTCACTGAGCTATATTCCCAGGCCTTTCATCATTTTTTTAATTTGAGACATGGTCTTACTAATTCACTAAGTTGCCCAAATCAGGTTGAAATTCATGATCCTCCTGTTTTAGCCTCCCATAGTACTAGAATTACAGAAGAGAAGGATCTAGTAATATATATATATATATATATATATATATATCCATTTTTTTCCAGCACCATTAGCTAAACATGTACTTTGGCTCCTTTCCAAAGAATCACATTGCTGTAGTTGTTTATGTTTGTTATGATGCTTCCTATTCTATTCCATTGGTCTATAGATCTATGTTGCATTACTACCATGCTGTTTCTGTTACAATGGCTTTGTAGCATATTTTGAAATCAGGAATTGTGACCCTCCAGAATTACTCTTTTTGCCTGAGATTTAACCACAAAGATTTACTGAGATGAGGAACATCAAGTGCTTGGCACCAGAAGCTCAATAAAATATGAGACCAGACTTGGACTCTACACAGCTTGCTTGGGACTCACAGTTCTAAACTACTTCTTAGGAAATGAGACCTCTGTTACAGATGTACTCACGTTGAAAATGTGCTACTTTGAGTGCAGGAATCACGAACATATAGTCTCCCATCATCTCACGGTATTGGACTTGGAGGGTCTGGGGGTCCTCATTATCCCCCATGTACTCTTCCATCAACAGGTCACCAAACTCAGCAGGTAACATCTAGCTCAGGCAGTTGATGGAGAGACAGGTTAGGCAGGTTTCTAGGTATAGGAGGGACCTTTGGGTGGGAAAACAGCTGATGGGCCATGGACTTGGGATTGTAAGAAATGGGCAATTCCTGGGGAGACCCCACCTACAATCAAATACATAGATCAGCTTTTGTTTGATGAGACAGCTATATGGGCATGAGACTGGGGGTATCATATCCTTGGGGTAGGCACACAGGAGCCTCACCATCTGTGCTGATGTGCTCTGCAGAACAGCCCGCAGAGTCTCTCTATTCATTTTCTTCAGGTTGTCGGCAGAGCCAAAAAACTGGATAGTGGAGGAACAGTATAGAGCTGACAGTGGAATCAGCACATACCCGTGTAACCCAGAGGACCCCTACAAACCAAATGCACACCCCAAAGTACTGAGGGCTTGGGACTGGGCCTTACCAAGGGGATGATCCAGCCATACTCATCATTGTTGACGCCAATGATGCTGGGGACAGGTTGGAAGTCAGCAGAGGCCAGGAGCTCCTGAGGGTGCCTGGGCAAAAAGTTTCCATCCACTACAGCAGGGATCATCTTAAAGGACTAAGGGATCATTCAAGTCAGGGAGCAAAGTCAGGTCTCAGCTATTTTCTAATGTCCAAATACTTGCTTTTAGCCCCTTTTAACTCAGCCCAGGATGCTCATATCCACCCCAGGAATCCCACCCTTGACTTAGCACATCTTTGTACACATTTCCCATCCAGGTCTGCATGGACGGCAACCCATGCATATGTGGTTATTAGCACAGAGTAAAAGGGACTCACGCTCTCTGACAATATCACCCCCTCACCCACATCTGAGAACAGCCAACCTTTGTAATAGCCAGAATCTCCTCTTCACTCTTGCCACGTAGGCATCTCACCATAGCCTCTGAGTCAACAACCCCACAGCCAGACAAGTTGGCCACCATCTGAAATTAGTTCAGGCAAGGACTGGCTCATCCTTCCAGGCAGGAAGAGGACTCAGTTGGATACAGGTAAACCTCAATTTCAGAGGATGCCCTGTGCAAATTTCTGCCACTATGAAATTCTTCTATCTTCCCTGCTGATCAGAAGTCTCAGCCAGAGGGGCCGGCACAGTTGTTTCCATGGTTCCACAATGGGTGCCCCATGAGTTCGCTTTGCTGAGCACAGAACATACTCAGGTTCTTAGAGGAGATGTATGTAGATTCTCACTCTTGAGGATCTCAGCAATTCCTAGGTAAGGCAGCAGTTCCTAAGGCACCTCAACTGCCCTTGTTTCCACTGAATGACAGTACACCAGAGGCTCTGAAGGTGAGGGAAGAAAGAGGGGTCCTAGGCAGGGTTGGTTGAGGGTACTCACTGTAGCGATGGCCTCAGATGAGTTGGAGATGAAATCAGGCAACAGGGCCACCCCACTCTCCATGATGGCACCATGGAAGAGTCCTTGGGACATGGGAGACAAGACATGTGAGGACACGCTTATGCCACCTGCTGACTCGCCAAAAATCGTGACACGGTCAGGGTTGCCTCCAAAGTGAGCGATGTTCTGCTGAACCCAGCGTAGAGCAGCCACTTGGTCAAGGTAGCCCCAGTTGCCAGTTGCGTGCTGGTCTCCAGTGCTGAGAAGTGGCAAAGAGAGGGATCACAGGCCTGTCCTGGCTCTGCTCAGCCTTATTTCCCAGCCCAGCCTCAGGTTTACCTAAAGAAGCCCAGGACACCTAGGCGGTACTGGATAACGACCACCACCACGTTCTCGTAAGCTGCCAGCATAGATCCATCATACATGGAAGCCATGCCTACAACCAGCCCACCACCGTGGATCCATACCATCACCTGGGGAAATTAAAACAATTGCCATATGACTTGTGTCCCGCCCAAACACCATCTGGCCTCACATACTATTCACTGCTTAGCCTCTGTACAACTACCACAGAGGACTCCAGTAAGACCATATACCTGAGGCATGGGTGACAGACCCAAGTTCAGTCAGGTAGACCAGGACTTTCTTACTTTGGGTCAAGTGCATAAATCTAAGCCTAGATCCATTTCTCTCAGACCCCTTGGCAATGGGAAAAGGGAGGAGTTTTCTGATATTGTCCTGCCTAAATACTAATAAAAATGTTATTTCATTGGACCAACAGATAAACCACAGCTGGGTTCTTGGGTGATTTCAAAGTAGAGCTTTTGGGCACCAAGACCTCTGATCTCTGGTACAAGTTAGGGCTCTATGACTTAAAGCTTAGGAGCCAGTTGCTCAGTCTGGCTGAGAAGCCCTTCTTGGCCTCCATAGCAGAAGGTTTCACAGCAGAGTCCACACTGCAACCGAACCAGGCTAACTGTGTACTTTCTTATCTTATTCTCCTTCAGTTTTGTTTGATTTTGTGGTACTTGGCCTTGAACCAAGAACTTTGTGCTTGATGGGCAAATGTCTATCACCAAAACACATCTTTAGCCACCTTCTAATCTTAGAGAAGAAATGTCCTCCCATACCCAAGTTGACCATGGCTTGACACTCACAGGCAGGCTAGATCCCTCATGGGCATGGGCAGGTGTGTAGATGTTGAGGTACAGGCAGTCCTCGGACATGGGGATAGGAGGTGTGGTCACATTAAAAAACTTCATACTCTCTGAACTACCGAAGTGAACATCTTGTAGACACCTGGTGACAACAGCAAACAGTTATTCCAAGGCAGAAACAGACCATGGTGCCTTGCCCTGTCAGTTGGCACAGTGACTACAGAGGGTGGAGTCTCCAAGGAAATACCACTACTGCCCTCCTGAGAGATCAGTTGTATCTACTGCTGGGTCGGAGGTTCTTACAAGAGCCACCGATTAACTTGAATCTCTTCCAGAGACCTCTTCAATGTCATAGAAAACATGGTATAACCCAAAGCTAGGAAAAAATGTGTCTTTGTCTCTCTTTTTAGCACCTAGAGCTAATACCTTTGGGCTCCCAAGCCCTGAGCCTCTACCCTCTGGAGCCTAACATGCTCATAGTGGGAATCCCCCCACCCAGTGCAGAGGAAAACTGGCTCTAGGACTTAGATGGCAGAACCACTGCAGCCCAGCTCTGAGCTCAGAGCACCTGAACCCTCCCAACGGCCCGAACTTCTCCAGTTCCCCAGACAGCTTACCTAACAGGGTGGGAGGTCCCATCCTTCACACCACTCCAGGGCTCAGGGGCTTCAGGGGGTGCAAACCTCAAAGGTCCTAGAGGTGGCTTGGCAAAGGGAATTCCCAGGAAAGTGTGGACACCCGCGTCAGTGCCCTTCACATGGATGAGGCTGCCCCGCACCTGCCCCGTGAACGTGGTCCGAATGGGGCTGGCAGAGTCCTGGGCTGTGGGCAGAGAGATGCACATCAGAGTTGGTTCTGCCCAGTTAGCTGCCTCCTACACTATGATTATTGTCACCTCCTTGCCACCCTCAGGTCAGCCTTGTCAGGGACCCTAATCTGGAAAACATTTGCTTCAGACATATCCTGGCTGTTACACTTTCCTCCCATGCTATCTGACAGATCACTCAAGATTACCTAAGATCACCCAAGATTACCCAATACTACCCAACAGAATCTTGGGGTGTCACATCATCATTCAGCCCTGGACCTTCCAGTAAAGGTTCTCATGCAGTTATAGGGGAGAATTTCCTCTGTACTAACTCTGCCAGGTCATGTGTAGTACTGGAAGGACTTTAGGAATCAACTAAAAAGTCTCCCATTCTCAAAGATCTCTTGCATGAGGTGGCATGACATAAAGAAAGCATTTCCCTACACCTCCATGCAAAGAGGGATATGGTGAGGAGAGCTGAGAAAGAGATGCAGTTGGGACCAAATCATAAGCCCAGCCTGCCTCTGTCTGGGGTCTGGAGGGGAGGAAGCAATTAATTATCACCTAACAGTCCAGATAAAACTAGGATGTTAAATGCCCATTAATTGTTGAAAATGGATGATGGGCACATAGTGTTCGTTAACTCTTCTCTCTACCTGACAGGAGGCCCACTCAGTGTTGGGCACCATTCAATCACCCTTGATCCTCTCTGTGCTTCAGGGTATAGGGAAGTGTCAGCCATGTGGGGAGGCACCCACACATGCTCCCCTGCAGCTGTCATCTCCACCAGGTGGCACCTCCCTCCTGCTGTCTCAGGTTCTTCCTCTGGGCCACAATTCATAATAAAAAGTTAAACATCCCAAAACATTCTGGAGAACTAATATCCCCATCCCTCATCAGGTCAACATGGATAAGCATGTCTAATGATACATGATACAGCTAAGGACAGGGCAGCCACTCACAGGCACCAGACAGGGTAGTTTAACAACATTTTTCCAAGCCCAAAGTTACACTCCTCTCCCTAGTAATGTGCCACTTACAGATACCTTTCCAGATGAGATCTCTGTCCATATAATTCACAGTGGCCACCAGACACTAATGTCTGATGTTTGTTACAGCAGAGGACAAAACTTGGTGCAATGTCCCTGTTGGGAGGTTGGGTATACACATCTATCCTTAGGTAGAGTCCTGGGCACAGCATGTAAAATCCTGCGACCTTGATGTTCTCTTTGGAGGAGCCAGCAGGTCTGAGCTGATGAGAGTGAGGTAGACTCAAACTCTGTGCCCACCTATGGCTCTTCAATGATACTGAACACAAATCCAAGCCAAGAGAATGTTTAAAGAGAAGTCATCAAAGAGATTCAGCCAGTCTTCCTGCCTAGAAGTCGTGGTGCCCACCAAGAGCCTGGTCATTAGCAGGTAAGAAAAGAAGTCTATCAGGGTGTGCCTTGGGGGTGAGGTGAGTGATGGCTCCTCCTGAACAGACTGGACTGGGGAAGGGCAAGGGAGAGTATCAGCTCGCACACTAGGAGGCTTTGCATAAGAGGGTCAAAGGCTGCAGACACACCTCTCATATGGAGCCATACTGGTATCAGCAATTGATAACAACCTGGAGACTATCTGGCAGGCACAGAGCACATCACCTTTGCCCTGGAAGCCACACCATGCTTTTGCCCTAGGTGAAAGGAACCCAGAGCTCTCTCAGTTCAGCATTGGGATATGGTGGCTAGGGTTTATGTGTTTTTCAGAGCCAGTAAATTTGCCTGAGGCACCTTCATAGGATTTCAGGGCACTTCTCTGGCAAAAGTGGTATCATGCTTAGAACCCAATGGCTTCAGGAAGCTATTACTGTCATTGTTGTTACACCTGAGGGTCAGGATCAGCTATAGCTACAGCTAAACACACAGGGCTGAAATGTCCAGAATTCCAGCTCCCTCTCAAGAAGCTTCTGACCTGCCTTCCTGGATACGCCTCATAACACTCATACTGGCCTCTCTCTGAAGTGTTGGATGTCCTTAGCTCTAACCCTTTTTATTCTTTCAAGACTCACCTTGGGCACTTTCCAGGTTTGGGGTGTTCAGTGGGCCCAGGATTCCTACACTATAGACTGTCATCTCCACCAGTACTTCCCTCCCTAGAACTTCACTTCCATAGAGTCAGGTTCTACTTCAGCAGTTTGCAAATGAGACCCCAGTCCTTATTACCCCCTACAAGAATCTCACCCTGGCAGCAGATGAAGAGAAGCAGGAGCCCACAGACCACAGAGTTCAGCCGGGCAGGAAGCTTGTCCAACTGCATGTCTGTCTGCAAGCTGGTTTCTGTTCTGCTATGGAGCGAGCTGTGTTTCACCAACAAGAAACAGAAGCACGGGCTGGCCCTGGCTGGAGTTTGAACCTGGCAGGGAGTAGGCAGGGCATAGAGTGAGTAGGGCAAGGTGGATGTTGGAGAAAAGTGCACATGAGGTAGGCAGAGATCCAGGGAGCCAGGAGCCAGAAGGTGGAGCACGGCCACCTTCCCTCACTCTGGCTCTCTTTGACCTCCTCAAAGTTACCTCTCTTCTTCTGCAGTCCTTGTGAGCTACCAGGAATCCCTCTTCTCAAAACTAAAGTCACTATGCCTATTGTCTTTGCAGTCACAGGCTAGAAGAGAGTGTTGAGGGTTAAGAGGACGGAGCAAGAGGTGGTAACTGAAGAACCCTGGAGTGCTGCCTGAAGAGCTGTGGGATGCAGATCCCCCAAAGATGGAGAAGGGAATCAAATTTTGGTTTGGGGGAATGGAAGAGCTTGAACAAAGGCAGGGGGCTGTGACTGTGCCCTTCATCCTGACAGTTCCTCCTTGCCTTCCGGACTAGGACTCGACTGGGACTCAGGACTCAGCCTCGTATTTTACTGGGTCCCACTTCACAGGTCCGTCCGCCCTTATCGTGCATGGTCTGAGAGTGAGTGCCGGCCCTTCCCTATTCAGTTTCTGCTCTACTTTTGAAATGCATAAGTGAATGTGGCACTTCTGAATGACTCACCCAGGCAGGATCTGGGAAGGGTTTCACAGTTCTCTCTCCAGTCGAGGTCGACTTCACTGTCACTTATCCACCTAATAAACACCTAACAAGTATCTGGCAGATCCCAAATCTTGTTCCTGGCAGGTAATTCCTGGGCCTATGGTTCTACGGGGCAGGCAGGAAATCACTAGGAGATTCCGAAATACGGAGCATCCTGCCGTGGTAGAGGGAAGCCAGCCTGGGCAACTGAGCTCCAGCTCCACCTAACTTCCTGGAGAACAGGGTATGGGGTTTAACCTCGGACTGCTTTTAGTGTCCCAGGACAACTGTCCTTGGTCTCTGCATCCCAGTTTCCAATGGGCTCACACGGCCCAGCGTCGCAGGGGTTCCTTCTCATTGTCCTGAATGCGAGTGGTCTGTACGCCAAAACCACTGGTCCTCTCAAACTCGCGCCTGAGTGCCCGCAGCGGCGAATGTGCCTCGCAAGATCCCGTAGCCACGCCACGCCTCTTCCTGTTCCCAGGACGCGTGCGGGTTGGAGCGGAAGTATATGCAAACTGGGGTCGACCGTGGTTCCGGGATGGTGGGCTTCGGTGGAGTTGGAGGCGGAGGTGGTGGCGGGGTGGGCGGTGGCCTCCTGGAGAACGCTAACCCGCTCATCTACGAACGTTCTGGAGAGCGGCCTGTGACGGCGGGTGAGGAAGATGAGCAGGTTCCGGACGTCATCGACGCGCGCGAGATCTTCGATATCCGCTGCTGGACTGGGGGCGGGTTTGCGGGTCTTTGGGAAGGAGCTGTAATGTTCAGCGATTGGAGGAGGAGTATCCCAGTCAGGCATCCCTGGCCAAGGGTTCTGAGTGGGGAGAAACGTAAAGTCCTTTTTCCTTCACTTGACACATCTTATTCGCTGCATCAATGACCCGGAGCATCCACTGACGCTAGAGGAATTGAACGTAGTAGAGCAAGTTAGGGTTCAGGTGAGTTACTTCCAGTGACAAGAACAACTTGTTCGGTAGAGTTAGACCCCACTGTACATGACGTGGAGCTCACGGACACCTAGGGGGATCTTTGGAGGAAGAATTCTTGTGCCCATTTTATGGATGTTGAAACTGAAGTCCGTGAAGGATAGACGACTTGCCCAAAGCAACAAAAAAGAGACTCTCAGGGTTGGAGGTGTCCGTGGTCTCCTGACATCTCTTTCTTGCTATCACCAGGTTAGTGACCCTGACAGCACAGTGGCCGTGGCCTTTACACCCACAATTCCACATTGCAGCATGGCCACCCTTATTGGCCTGTCCATCAAAGTCAAGCTTCTGCGCTCCCTTCCCCAGCGTTTCAAGGTCAGTTGGAGTTGAGCCTCAAGGGTGAAACAAGTGTAAGGGTCTGATACTGAGACAGAGGACAGCGAGAACAAAAACATCAGCGTGAGGTCTAGAAGGATTGCAACCAGCAGAAATCAAATGGAAGAAACTTTCCAATTTGATGTGACAAGAATAAAGATATGAGCTGGAAAGTGCAGAAAAGTAGTGAGGAATGTGGCAGGAAAGTAAGTAAGGAGTTGTAGATGGATTTGGGTCAGGGATGGCCTGTGATTTGGATAGAGTTGGAGTGGCTGTGGGTGGATTTGGGGTGTAATGGAAGAGCT
>RJWM01032936.1:0-21039 GCA_004363535.1 Dasyprocta punctata | reverse complement strand
CACCTCTGAACACAGCCTCGGGACACCTCCAGAGGGCAGGCAGAATGGTGTGTCCTGCACCTCCTATGGGACTTTTGGCACACACCTGGAACCCCAGCATTCTGGAGGCCGAGGCAGGAGGATTGCAATTTCAAGTCCACCTTAAGTACATTGGCGAGACTCCATCTCAAAGAAACAAACAGAGAGAAAGAGAAAGAAACTCCCTGTGTATCCCAGGCTGCCCTGAACTCAAGGCGCTCCTCCTGTCTCAGCTTCCTAAGTCTTGGGAAATACAGGAAAATATCACCATGCCTGACCCTCAGAATTTTTAAAAATAATTAAAAGGTAGCCGGGCGTGGTGGCGCACGCCTTTAATCCCAGCACTTGGGAGGCTGAGGTAGGAGGAGTGTTGTGAGTTCGAGGCCGGCTTGGGCTACAACGCGAGTGCAAGGCCGGCCTGAGCTACATAGTGCAACCCTGCCTCAAAAAACCAGGGCCAGGAATTTGGCTCAGTGCCTTAAGCGCCTGCCCTGGCAGGCGCGAGGTTGTGAGTTCAATCTCCGGTGCCACAAAAAAAAAAAAAAAAAAAAATTAAAAGGACTGAACTATAGCCCAGTGCTCTCTGGGTTCAATTCCCAATGCCAGAAAGAGAAAGAAAGTGGGCACAGTGGCGCATCCCTGTAACCCTAGCACTTCACTTGGGAGGCTGAGGCAGGAGGATGACTGGGAGTTCAAGGCCAACCTGGGCTGCATAGTAAGTTCAAGGACAGCTTGAAGTATTTAGGAAGACCCTGTCTCAAAAAATCAAAACCAAAACCAGAGCAACAGAGACAGACAGACAGTAGGGGGAGAAAAGAAGGAAAAAGGAAAGGCAAAACAGAGAAAGAAAAAAAGAAAACTAACTTCCTGTGTTTCTTGGGCCTGCCCTGCCCTGACGGGGCCACTCCATCAGAAGTGGTGCCTGGCCTCCACCCACTCCAGGCAAGGAGCTCCCTCATTTTCAACAGCCACTGGCATCAACATGGTCTAGGGTCCCTGGGGGCAGAATCGCCCCCATCAATCATGGTCCTGCTGGATTTTCTGAGTTCCCATACATCACCTTCCCACAATCATTCATTCCCCTACCCCCACCAAAAACAAACAAACAAACAAAACCAGCAAGGAGGCAAACTAGAATTGCAAGACCTAAACTTGCTCAAAAAGAACAACCTGGGAGATTCCCAGGAACATGAGTCTGTTTAACTCATTTATTCTCTTTCTACAACTCAGCTGGGCAAATTTTGCTCTGAATATGGACCAACCAAGATAATTCTCTCCAACCTTTGCGGCTGACCATTCTACTCCAGGAGTTATTGGTCAGGAAAAAAAAAAAATCTTTGAACACCTAGGAATATTCTGGAAGATTCTAGAATCTTCTGGAAAATTCTGCAGGCATTGGTCAAGAGGATCATGTGCTTCTCAAGGCTTGTTCTCCAGTAAAAGCAAGTGGTGAAGGTTTTTCTTTTAGTTTTGTTTTTCAGTACTGGAAGCGAAACCTGGGGCCTTTGTGCTGAGCTACATGACCAACGCTTTTTCTTCTTTATTTTGAGGCAGAGGCTTGCTAAGTTGCTAAATTGCCTGTGGTGGGCTGAAACTTGGAATCCGCCTGCCTCAGCATCCCAGGGTGCTAGGATTACAGGCCTGTGCCACCGTGCCTGGCTGAGATGGGCGGCCCTTGAAATCCAGACTCAGAAGGATTACATGAGAGGTTAGAGTACGTGCTTAACATGAACAAAGCAGCACTGGGGAGGCTGAGGCAGGAGGATTGTTGTGAGTCTGAGACCAGCCTGGGCTACAAGGTGAGCTCAAGGCCAGCCTGAACTGCATAGTGAGACCCTGTCTCAAAAAAGACCAAACAAACAAACCAACCATGAGCAAAACACTAGATTCTGCAGCTAGCAATAAAATAGCAGCCATATCCCACAAGTGTGGTCAAAGTGGTTTCGACTTTGTCTCAGGCCTTGGGATTTTGGAGTCTCTCTCTCTGTGTTCCCTGATTCTCCCTAAGGGATTTAGGCACAGACATACGGGGATCCCCAGGCCTCCGTGGGTGCTGAGGGTGCTGGGGCGGACAAGTGCCTCATTATGGTATCCAGCTTTTTGCAACTCACAAAAGAGAAACCAAGGCAGGGGACACAAGAAGCTGTTCCCCTCACATTGTACATGGGGAGACTGAGTCTCTGTGATAGAGGAGGCGGGGAATGGGTGTCACAGAAACCTCCAGCACCCTCCCTACAGCTGGGAGTAGAAGATCCATCTCGTCACCATGAGCCTATAACCGTGGCTACTCAGGAGGCTGAGGCAGGAGGATCTCAAATTCAAGGCCAGCCTGGACAACTTAGTGACTTAATGAGACCCTATCTCAAAACAAAAAAAAAACCCAAAGGACTTGAGTGTAGCTCACTGGTGAGTGCTTGCCTGGCATGCAGGAGGCCCTGGGCTCTGTTCCCAGCACTTCAAAGGAAAAGGGAAGATCTGTGTGGTAGAGAGAAGACACGCTCCCCGGAGAAGGCAGCCAGGGACCAGCATCCCGCCACAAAGCCACATGAGCTCTAAACGGCTGCCAAGCTCCTCTCTTTCATCCAAATCCCGGCTGACCATAGAATCTGGCCCTCCCGGTCCACCCAAATTCACTCCATCCTGGCTCCGCCAACACGGTAAGTCCCACTTCTTGTCTGACTTGATTCCTGCACGGTTCACCT
Organism: Dasyprocta punctata; assembly: GCA_004363535.1. NCBI lineage: Eukaryota > Metazoa > Chordata > Mammalia > Rodentia > Dasyproctidae > Dasyprocta > Dasyprocta punctata. Next base: position 18,319 of record RJWM01032936.1, on the reverse strand, counting down.
TAAGCCAGTTTCTGCTCCTTCTGGGTGAGCCCTGTACCACCCCAACCCATGTGGGTTCCTTTGGGGACAGGGACAATGAAAGAGGAGAATGGAGTGGAGAGATCTGTGGGGAGGAGGAGGGGCAGGTGGTCATGCTGGCCTCCTCCGCTGATTAATCATTTTTCAACTCCAACCAGATTCAGTGGTACACACCTGTAATCCCAGCACTCTGGGAGGCTGAGGCAGGAGGATCACTGGGAATGCAAGGCTGGCCTGGGCTACAACGTGAGCGCAAGGCCGGCATGAGCTACATAGTGCAACCCTGTCTTAAAAAACTAGGGCCGGGAGCCGGGCGTGGTGGCGCACGCCTTTAATCCCAGCACTCGGGAGGCTGAGGTAGGCGGAGCATTGTGAGTTCGAGGCCGGCTTGGGCTACAACGCGAGCACAAGGCTGGCCTGAGCTACACAGTGCAACCCTGCCTCAAAAAACCAGGGCCGGGAATTTGGCTCAGCGGCTTACGAGCCTGTCAGGCAGGCGTGAGGTTGTGAGCTCGATCCCCGGTGCCGCAAAAAAAAAAAAAAAAAAAGACTAGGGCCGGGAGTTTGGCTCAGTGGCTTGAGCGCCTGCCTGGCAGGTGCGAGGTTGTGAGTTTGATCCCCAGTACCAAAAAAAAAAAAAAAAAAAAAAAAAAATGCTGGTTGGGGAAATTCCTGCCACATGACCCCCAACTTCCCTGGTGCTGGGGACGGAATCCAGGAGCTCCCACAAGCAAGACCAGTGCCCACCCACACCCTCACCCACAAATCGCCCTTTTCTTTTTCCTTCATATTTTTGGTCCTCGGATGGAACCTAGCCCCTTGTTGCTGGAGCTGCACCCTCACCACCCCCCACCTTTTAAAATTCTTCTATTTTTGAGACAGGATCTAGTAAAGTTGTTAAATTGCTTGGTTGGACTCAGATTTGTGATCCTTCTGCCTCAGCCTCCCACGGTGCTAGGATTACAGGTGTGTGCCACCATGCCCAGTTATGAAAGCTGTCTTCTTTGCGTGGTTCCTGATTCTGAGTGCTTTCTCAACAGATGCATCAGCAGCAGCATAAGTGCCCACCTGGCAAGCACAAGGTCCTGAGTTCAATTCCCAGTACCAAAAAAAAAAAAAGAAAGAAAGAAAGAAAAAAAAAAAAAAAACGTCCATAGATGCTAAGTGAAGGAAGGATGGAAATACTTAGGAGAGCCAGCTGGGATCTGGCTAGACCCCAGCCTCTCCTGCCATCCCCGGGGCTCCCTGGCCTGTTTCCCTGTCCGTTTCCTGCGCTGGCCTAGGAGGTGTGTGTGTGTGTGTGTGTGTGTGTGTGTGTGTGTGTGTGTCCGCGCGCGCATGCGCACAGGGAACATGACGGAGTGCCACATGTCCGACGTCTGCCTCCCAGGTGGCACCACGCCCAGCCACCGCTGCCAGGCCGCGCCGCTGACCGCTCCCTGCCCCCTGCCGCCTGCCAGGGACAGCTTGTCCTGGGAGCCACTGCTCTAGATTTTATTTTTGTGGTTTCCTCTCAGCCTACTGAGCCCTCCCTCCTCCGCATCTGTCTCCTGGTGCAGTGGCAGGAAAATCCCGGAACTGGAGGAACCAGGAGACTTTCTCAGGCCGCGTGACCAGGGCTGCCCCGGAGTGGCCCAGTGTGCAGCAGCTGGGGCTCAGCGCTGGGCTTCTCAGCTGCCAAGGAGGTGCCCGTGAGCTCGCCGGGCCCTGTGACATCCACATCACATCCGATCGGGCAGCCGCTTGAAAAGACGGCAGGATGCGCCAATGCATGCTTCTAATAACAGGAGAGCAAGCAGACCATGGACCACGCATGCCCCAGGCATCGGAGGACTCTGGGAGGCAGAACCAAGAGGATCCAGGTTCAAGCCCAGCTCTGGCAGTTTAGGGATTTAGCGAGAGACTGTCACTAAGTCTTATTTTTAAAAAGGGCTAGCCGGGCGTGGTGGCGCACGCCTTTAATCCCAGCACTCGGGAGGCTGAGGTAGGTAGAGCATCGTGAGTTCGAGGCTGGCTTGGGCTACAACGCGAGCGCAAGGCCGGCCTGAGCTACATAGTGCGACCCTGCCTCAAAAAACCAGGGCTGGGGAGTTTGGCTCAGCGGCTTAAGCGCCTGCCCTGGCAAGCGCAAGGTTGTGAGTTCAATCCCCAGTGCCGCAAAAATAAATAAATAAATAAATAAAATAAAAAGGGCTGGGGGCTGAGCATGGTGGCACACGCCTGTAATTGCAGCACTCGGGAGGCTGAGGCAGGAGGATGGCTGGGAATTCGAGGCCAACCTGGGTTACAAAGTGAATTTAAGGTTAGCCTGAACTGCATAGTGAAACCCTGTCTCGAAAAGATAAATAAAATAAAATAAAATGGACTGGGGATTTAGCTTAGTGTGAAGGCTCTGGGGCTCCTGTTTTGGTGGCCCAGCCACCCCTGCATGATTGGCATGTCCCTCACCCCACACTTGTTCCTCTCCCCCTTTCCTACCCAGGTTGTTGGGGGGAGTCTGGACCCCTGGATTCCCTGCCAGCTCTCCCGCCACTTCCCTTCAGGAAGCAAGCATGCACAAGGCCCCGGGTTCAAACCCCAGCATTGCAACAAAATTAAACGAAACAAAACAAAAAAGGAAGCGCCGGGGATTTAGCTCAGTGGCATAAGCGCCTGCCTGGAAAGTCCGAGGTTGTGAGTTCGATCCCCGATACCAAAAAAAAAAAAAAAAAAAAAAAAAAAAAGTGAAGCAAGCTCTGCCCCTCCGGACCCCAGCCAGATACCAAACCCCAATCCTGCAGGCTCGCAACCACACCCATCTAGGGGTCCAGGCCACACCCCTTTAGTCACCAAGTCCCACACTTCCAGACACCAAATCCTGCCCTCCTGGCAACAACCAGCGGCGCGGCGCCTGCCTGGCAAGCGCGAGGTCCGGAGTTAGAGTCCTGGTACCCCGCCAAAAAACAAAGCAAAACCAAACTAAACCAAACTACGCAACAACAAAACCTGCCTCTCCAGGATCAGGACACGCCCGTTCATCCATTAGCCCCGCCCACCCACGATCTAAGCCCCAGGCTCCGCGTGCCAAGCCACACCCATCCAAACGACAGGTCACACCCCCTCCTCCAGGTTTCAGACCCAGCCCACCAGCATCGGCGAGTCTGCCCGGAGTTCAAGCCCCGCCCACACCTCAAAGCCACGCCCCAAGTGCCAACGCTGTTGCCCTCCCGCTCCCCGTTCCCTACGGTGCTTGCATCACCCCTTCTGTTCTCGCGTGGCCTGGCCCTGCTGGAAACTCCCCCGGGAGGCGCTCAGAATCCAGTCTGGACCTTCAGCTAACCACTGAACTACAGAGTCCCTTCCGCGCCAGCCTCCTTGATCGATCCTGTCTCCAGGATCTGAAGCCAACACCCCCTGGCTGTCCAGCTCACCTCCTGCCCCACCGCGACCTCTGCTCAGAATCCTGCATACAACAAGAGCTTAATTATGGTTGAGGAGAGGAGAGAGCTGGCACGACAGGGAAGATTCGCATCTGTAGCACTGATTAGATCCATTATCCACTGGTGGCCACAACAGGGTCTACTCCTATAAAGGACACCTCCCCTAGGGCCTGGGGGTGTCTCCTGTACAGAGTTGACCCTGCTGAGCCCCAGGCTGCCATGTTGGGAGGAAGCCCAAGCTACACAGGAGCCATGCTTCCCTATGCTGTTGACACCAGTGGCTGAGCCTATTCTGAACAAGGGGAGACAGGAAGAGCTCCCCACCTCATAGTGGGGATTAAACTCAAGGCCTTCACACGGAACTACGTCCTCAGCCCTTTTTCCACTTTTTGAGACGGGTCTCTCTCCCTCCGTCATTAAGTTGCCCAAGCTGGGCTGTGACCCTCCTGCCTCAGCCTCCCAGAATAGTAGGATGATAGGCATGTGCCACCCTGCCGTTAAGAATCCAGCTTTCAGCCGGGTGGTGGTGCACGCCTTTAATCCCAGCACTCCGGAGGCTGAGGTAGGAGGAGCGTTGTGAGTTCAAGGCCAGCTTGAGCTACAATGTGAGCGCAAGGCCAGCCTGAGCTACACAGTGCGACCCTGCCTCAAAAAACTAGGGCCTGGAGTTCGGCTCAGTGGCTTAAGTGCCTGCCTTGGCAGGTGCGAGGTTGTGAGTTCAATTCCCGGTGCCGCCAAAAAGAATCCAGTTTTCACTGTTGCTCCTCGTCAGCTGTCCCAGACACCCAGGGAGGAAAACACCTCCGATTCACACCACATGCCGTCGCCCGAACTCCAGCCTGGTCTGCTGTGGGCATCACTGAACAGGGCATCAGTGACACAAAGCTGTGGCTTTGACTTTTATTAAATCCTTACAAAACAGAATACAAAATTCTGGCATCGACAGTTGGTGTCAAGGAAACCTTCCGCGCTGTTCACCTGTGGTACACTGCTGTTTTAAAGTGCTTGGGTGTCCTTGTCGGTGTGTCCTCAGTCGTGTCAGCGTCGTCATCAGTGGCCGTCCCCTTCCCCAGCCAGCGCTGCTGCTGCAGGGTCAGCCACTCATTCACAGTGACGGTGCTGACGCGGCGTCCTCTCTGTCGCAGTGTGGAGGCGACAGGGGGGACAGGAAGTGACAGTGTCGCCTCTTTGTGGGGGGACACACAAAAAAGCTGCTCATTGCCCTGCGTTTGGAATCCAGTGGTCACGACACCTGCGGCAGGCAAAGGTCCATTTGTTCTTTTACTCGAGAAAGCGGAGAACCCCCAGGAAGGCAGGACCACAGACGGGCAAGATATGGGGGTGCGGGGGCCGGGCAGCTCCCCTGGCCCCTGGGTCTTTGGAAAAGCCAGTCCACAGCAGCGGGCGGGTGGAGGACTGAAGAGGGCACGTCATCACCCCTGCTGACCACCAGACTGTGACAATCGTACGAGATTTGGGGAGAGGGCAAGGGGGTTCTGGGTGGTATCTGAGTCCCCTACCCATAAGGCCCTCGACATTCAAGTATTCTTCAAGAACAGAGAAGCAAGTCAGGTGATAATTTTGTTTTTTTCTTTTTTTAAAAAAACTAAACACAACAAACAATCCCGAACCGCGGATTTGGAGGCCAAGGGAGCGGCCCTGCCCTGGCCCAGACACCTGAGCAGACCCTGGGCCGGGCTGGGCAGGGCGTACTGGGGCCCAGGCGCCCCCGACCTGCAGGGCCACGCGTGCGCGTAGAAAATGGGAACTCGTATTGCATAGTAGTTCACGGCCGGCCACGGCCAGGGGCGGCCCAGGCTCCCCAGTCCCCGAGCAGGCTGACCAGGTGCCTGGTTGGAGCTGGGGGGAAACGTGGGGGGCACCCAGGGGACCCTCCCTGACCATTTCTGGGTGCTGCAGCTGCTTTCCTGAAAGAGGGTACAGCCAAATCGCTGCCCGGGGGAGGGAGCAGGGTAGGGGATTCTCAGGGGGACCCTTGAGTCCAGCTCCAACGCCGGGGTTGGGGATGGGGCCAGCAGAGCTTCCGAAGGCCAGACCCAGGGGCAGTGTGGGGCAGAACGTGGCCGTGGCCGGACTGAGCCCTGAGAAGGGGCACTCGGGTGCCCAAGGGGGTGGGGACACTTTGGTACCCCGTGTTGGCAGATGGGTGCCTGCCTGCCCCCCTCCCGCCTTGCTGGCGCACAGCAGATACCTGGCCCCAGCTCCAGTCCTGGGGGAGCCGGGGGAGGGGGTGGGACCCCGGTCAGCTGTAATATAAGGTCAAGGTCAGAGGCCAAGTCCAGCTGGCAGGGGCCTGCTCAGGCAGGCCTGGGAAGAACCCCGATTGTCAACCCTCGGGGTCAGGGCAGGTGGGAGCTCAGGGCTGGGGGGCAGGAACGGGGGTGGGTGGCCGTCCACCCTGCCTGCAGAGACGGGGCGCCCCCTGCCCTACCCAAGCCAACGGACCACAGAGGGGACCGTTCCTGAAAATACCAAGAGCTGGGAAGGGGGGCTGGGGTCCCTGGCACCCCCCTTGTGCTGGAAGACGGCAAAGTGGCTAGGGGCGGGCGATGTGGGAGGTGGCGGGGTGCAGGTGACGGGGCGGCGGGGAGACCTTCACAGTACAGGTGAACATCACGGGGCAGCGGAGGGGTCCTCCCGGCCACGCAGCCTCCGCTGGCCTCCCCGGGCACTTGCTTTCAACATTATTAAAAGGAACAAAACAACACATGAAAACAAAAGATAGGAGGAGAAGGCCTGGGGGTGGGGGGAGAAAAAAACGAACAGCAAAAACCTTCCATAAAAAATCCGCCCCCGGCTGAGCTCAGCCTGGGGAAGCAGCCAGCGGGGAGGGCGGCCCTGGGCCCTGCTGGCCGTAGCTTAAAAACCTTTCTGAGCGGAGGGGGTGGGGGCGACCTATGTACACGGCCGGCCGGGAGGGGGTCACGCGTGGTCCCCCACCAGGACCACGGGGGCGGCGGACAGGCTGGCCCTCTGCCTCCGCTGGGCCAGCTTGGACTCGGAGGGTGGGGACAGCTGCAGACAGCGTGAGGTAGCGTGGATGACGACGGGCGGGTCCTGCCCTGCGGCCGCCTCCTCGGCCGCGTCCTCCTCGCGCTGGGCCAGCTGCCGGTTCATGGCGATGGCCTCGGCGGCGAAGGACGTGAGGTCTTTGGCACAGCTGTTCCTAGGGCACAGGGCAGGGGACGTCACCAGGGACGGGCGCGCTCCTCATCGCTCCCTCTGGGGACCCCTGGGGGCTGCAGAATCTGTTCCCAGCCCTGTGGCGCTTCTGGGGACCAAGACATAGTCCCTTGAATGTTTTTTTGAGGCAGAGTCTCACTAAGTTTCCCAGGTTGGACTTGAACCTGTGATCCTCCTGCCTCAGCCTCCCAGAATGCCGGGATTCCAGGCGTGTACCACCACATTACACTGTCTCTCGCTCTTTTAAAAAACACCTGACCACGATGTCCCACTGGGGACCCAGAGCCGGCGCAGGTCTTACCTCTGCAGAACCATGGGTGTGGGCAGGGTGTTCTCCGGGGCGCACTGCAGGGGAAAAAAGAGTCAGTGACCAGAAGCACCCCACCGTCCACGCCCGCCCTCAGACCCCTTACTGGCTCGTGTCCCTAAAGACTAACAGGAACCTGGTCAAGGGAGGCCTCAGGTTCACCCTCCAGGATCAAGAACGCAGTTGGTCACACAGCGGGGTACCAGGCCCCAACCCAGTCCCCTGAAGTCCCTGCGGACCAGCCCAGGAAAGCTGTGGTGCCTGAGCCAGGCCCAGCAGGGTGGCAGCATCGGGGGGATGGGCAGACAGAGGCACTGAATCCACGCCCCTCCTGACAGCTCCCAGCCCTCCCCTAGACACAGGTCTCTAGGTGGCCCTCGCCCATGGCACCTTGCGAAGCCCAGCTGTGTTAGCTGAGCCCAGTGCCTGGGAGCCTGGGGAAAGCCCAGCCCCTCCAGGAGTGGAGGCTGAGCCAGCGGAGAGGCTAGGGTGGGCCCTGGCGGAGGGCGGCGGGCCAGAGGCTGCCCTGACCAGCCCTGCTTGCTGCCAGGGTCAGAGCGATCTCCGAGCAGCTGCTCCTGTGAGTCCCTGACCTCAGTGTCGGGGACCCTAGGGATTCCACCCGCACCCCGCCGGCCCCGGGCTCACCCCCTGCACCCAGGGGTGCTGCAGGACTTGGGCGGCGCTCAGTCGCTGCTTGGCATCGCGAACGAGCAGCTTGGAGATGAGGTCTTTGGCGGCAAAGGAAATGTGGGCCCAGTCCTTGTCGGGGAACTCGTACTTGCCCTCCTGGATGCTCTCGAATAGCATGTTCTGGGGGCGGGAGGGGCAGAGGGTCAGGAGCAGCCCAGGTCTGGGCCAGGGCCCTTGCACCCCAGCAGGGCAGATCTGGATGCTACAGATGGCCAGGAAGTGGGACCTGCTGCCAGACCGCAGGGTGGACAGAGGGCTGGAGACAGCCCAGGTCCGGAGGCCAGCCGGCAGGGCTGGGCTCTGCAGAGCAAAGGGAAAAGACAGGCATTGGGGTCAGCTTTTTTTTTTTTTCCCAGTACCAGGGATTGAACCCGGGTCCTCTTTTATCTTTTGAGACAATGCTCTCACTAAACCGCAAAGTAGCCCAGGCTGAGCCTGTACATATGACCCTGCCTCAGCTTCCCAGGGTGCTGCACCGCTCCACCCGGCTAACAGGGGATCGGCTGCAGGGGTCAGAAATCCACCTTCTCTCCCGGGCTTGGGAACCCAGGAAGGCTGCCTGGCGGGCGGAGCCTGGCCGGGCCGAGTCACCTGGCAGGCGGGGCAGGCCTCGCCCCGGTCCCAGCCGCAGTCGCTGCCGCAGTGGCCCACGAAGGGCGGGTAACCGCTGAGCAGGATGTAGAGGATGACGCCCAAGCTCCACAGGTCGCAGCGCTTGTCGTAGATGCTGGCCTCCTCGCTGAAGGCCTCCACCACCTCGGGGGCCATGTACTCGGCCGAGCCGCACTGAGGGCCAGGAGCGCGCTGTTAGCCTAGGGCTCCCCGCGGGGACCGCGCAACCCTGCGGCCAGGCCACTCAAAACGCTGCTGCTGAGCCCAGCCCATCCAATTAGCTCGCCCAGAACTCACCTTGTCCCACCCCCAACAGCCTGTGGTCCCGCCCACCTTGCGCCCCCAGCCATCCAGCGGCTGCTGCCGGGAGCCCGCCCCGCCCCCGCCGCCCTCACCCAGCCAATCAACAGCTGTTGCTAAGCAGAAGCTGGAGGCTGGCGGGTCCGGGCTGCACAGACACCTCGAGGTTATGTAAGCCCAGGCCTGCAGAAGCCTCTGCGCCCCCAGACCCCGGCCGTCCTCACCGGAGTGAGGAGCTCCGGGGTGGAGATGGGGGAGCAGTCCCCGTTCAGTTTGATGCCGCTGCCCAGGTCAAAGTCGCAGATCTTCACCGGGGAGACCTGGGAAATGGACAGGGGGCTGTGACAGGGGCCTGGCGTGGCCAACAGGGAGGGGACTCTGGGGTTCCTGTGCCCGAGCAGGGCGGGGTCGTCCTCACCTGGTTGGGGTGTTCACAGAGGATGTTCTCGGGCTTTAGGTCTCTGTGGGCGATGCCTGGGGGGAAGCCACATGGGGTTCCAATGGGTGGGGCTGGCCCTGGGCCGGGATCGCGGGAACCCTGCTGGCCCCAGGCCCACCTTTGTTGTGCAGGAAGTCCAAGGCGCTGGCCACGTCCTGCACCACCACGCTGGCCTCCAGCTCATTAAAGTGTCGCCGCTTGTGGATGTGGCTCAGGATGGAGCCTGGGGTGAGGCCACGACCAAGGAGAACACAGGTCATCCCCCGGGCCGCCAGCCCACTGCCCAGCACCCTCTGCACCCCAGCAGACATGCCCCCCACTGGCTCTTCTGGGCCCAAAGTCCTTGACCCTGAGCTAAGGCGTGGACGGGAAACTCTGGTCCCACAGTCCTTTCCTCGAGCTCCCCCCGGGGGCCCTGAGTTCCCAGCCTGTGCGGCACCTGTACCCCGCAACCCGGGGCCTCCTCCACCTACCACCCCGCATCTTCTCAAACACCAGGTAGAAGCGGTCCTCCTCCTCGAAGAACTCGATCAACTCTAGAACGTTCCTGGGGGAGGGGTGGGGACAGGAGAGGAGCTGAGGCTTCCTGAGCCGCCTTCCCAGTGCCCACCTGGCCACGGGCAGGCTGGGAATTGGGACGTGGCCTCCCGACTGCCTCAGGCTGCCTGCCACTGGGCCCCCCACACGGCCCAGCCAAGGACCTGGGTACACCCGGCCAGGCGAGTGGCATCCATCCCCGGAAAGACGCCTGCCTCAGGCCACCTCACCTGTGTCCCTGGCACTGGTACAGCATTTCCACCTCCCGGAACACCCGGCTGCGGATGTGACCCGGCTGCTTCTCGATGATCTGAAACGGGCAGGGAAACACGTGCCACCCACTGCGTGCGGGCCACGCACGACCCCCACCTGGCATCCCACCACCAAGCTGTAACTCGTCAGCTTCAGGAAGCCGAGCTACCCTGTGAGCCCCAGAATTTTCTGGAAGCCAGAAGCGTGGTGTCAGCACAGGCCGGGGGGTGGGGCAGCGCATTCCCCACTGGCAGCTTTCCGGGAAGGGAAAGGCAGGAGAACAGGTCGGGGCAGCCCTCCGCCCTGCCGGACAGGCCTCCGGAGCGGCCTACAGGTGGTGGGGCCCCTGGGACTGTCACCCCCTGATCCAGAGAGCGAGACAGGCCTCCTGGCACCTGGCCGCCTGCCCAGCTGGTTCCCACGTGTCCTGCGGCTGCGACGCCGAGGCCGCCTCGCTGGCTCCGTGCCAGCCTGGGTCACCCCCCCCCCCACACGGGCCCAGGTCTGTTTCAGGGCCCTGGTGCCAGCTCCATGCAGGGCCCTGGAGAGGTCAGAGGAGCCTGCCAGCTCTCCTGGCACCCCAGCTGGACCCACAGGGCCCACACTGGGTGGCTGAGGCTGGGTGACCACGCGTGCCCAGGGTCCCCGCCAAGCAGTGTTCTAGTGTGCGGGTGCGTGGTGTGCCCGCCATGCCACCTGTCTGTCCAGTGACCAGCACACCTGGCCCAGCAAGGGGCCTTGGGAGACACTGCCGTCACCTGAGTAGTAACTGGGCACTGGGCCCAGGGGGTGATGGGTGCTCATCCTGTCCTTCTGGAAGTGGGCTATGACCCTGCTGCAGGAAGGGCACAGTCCCTCCAGCAAGGGAGTTGCCTGCTGTGAAGTCACTGCTTCAAGTCCTACCCAGCCAGCAGCTCCTTCCAGACACAGGCGCCCGGGGGCCCCACTGTCCCTCAAACTGCCCTGCGCAGCCTGGGTCCCCACTCCTTCCTGGCTCCTGCGCCCAGGACGCCTCCTTCCCCCACAGCTGCCAGACGTCAGCGCCCACGCGACACCGCCGCCAGGAAGCCCCCATGGTCTCCAGATCCCAGCATGGACCACGCTGGGTTAGGAAAGGGGATGGGAGGCAGTCGGGAGCCACCATGATGCCAAGCAGGGTGACTCGAGCTACCCACCCTCTCTGAGCCTCAGTTTCTCGATCCATTAAACTAGAACAAGAAGCAAGACTACCCCAGGGCCATGAAGAGGAAATGGCTCAGGCCGCCTGCCACACCCCCGCCCCGCCCCACAACCACGGCTGCAGCCTGGGCCCTTCCTTCGGCTTTGCCAGACTGGACAGCCACCTCTCCTGTCCCCATCCCCCCACGCAGCAGCGTTTGGCTGTCCAGCTGGGCCCCGCTGGCCAGGGAGCACCTGGCCTCCTTGCTGGGCAGTCGGCCCTTCTGCCACCCCGCCCAGCTGGAGCTGGACGTGGGGTCACACGGGGAGCCTGGAGGGTTTCTCAGCCGGCCCTGCAAGGTCCCGTGGCCACATTAGGGTCTGAGTTTCAGGGTGTGTGGACACATCCAGGGTTCAGAGGTCACACGTCTGGGGAGGGGACTCACAGGAAGTTCCCATGGACCCGCATGGGGTTCCTCCACATGCACAGCCCCCGCTCCGGGCCCCAGCTAGGATGCCGCTGCCTTCGTGGCCTGGCATCAGGTCCTTGGCTCCCAGGCCATGGGGCGGGCTGAGGCCAGGCCTCACTGTCACCTCTAGTGGCTGTGGGGGCTCAGTGGGGCTGACCTTGATTCCCACGAGTGGCCTGACTCACCAGGTCCGGGGGCCAGTTTTAGACACCGGAAGCTCCTGGGCCACCACCCCGCCCAGCAGGTGGGCGCCAGGGGAGGGCGGGCTCACCTTGACCGCGTACTCCTGATTCGTGATGAGGTTGACGCAGGTCTGCACGCGGGCATGGGCCCCCTCCCCGAGCACGTCCTCCTGCAGCTGGTATACATCTGGGGGAGCACGGCAGGGTGAGGCCCCAGCTGCCACCATGCCTCGACCTCCCCACTGCCCCTGCCGCCACCCCACGCACCTTCAAACCTGCCCGAGAAGCTGTCAGTTGCGCGGCAGCGTTTCTTCTTCTTGCCTCGCTTCTTGGCGTCTGGGATGTCGATGGGCTGGCTGGCGGGCATATCTGTGCCGTCACACAGCGGGCTCAGTGGGGGCCAGGTGCCACCTCCCTGCCTCCCCACCTGCCCTGCCCCGCGGGCCCCAGCCCTCACCCACTCTCCCCGGGAGCCTCACCAGGGCGCGCCTCGCACGGCGGGCTGAAGTCCGAGTCCCCGTGGTGGCCCGGGTCTAGAGAGAAGGCCAGCTCGAAAGGATTCGGCCCCTGCAGAGGACCAGAGAGGAGAGCAGGCTCAGGCCCAGGGGCGCCCACCAAGGCCCAGCGGCCCCACTCACAGTGCCCAGCGTGGGGGGAAAAAAAAATCAAACATGCTTCTTGCAGACACTGGACAGCTGGACAGATTCCTGCCAGGGCAGGCGGGGTGACTGGGGACCCAGCTTCCAGGCCCAGTGCCTCCTTCCCACCCTGCTCAGCATGGATGCCACTATGGGTGGTGGTCTGGGACCTCAGCAGGGCAGGTGATCATGGCATAGCGGGGCTCCAGCAGCTAATGACCTGGCCTCCCTGGAGACCTAGGGCATGGCCAAGGTTGTCAGAACAGGGGCATGCTGCTGGCACAGAATGGGTGGAGGCCAGGGACACTGCTCAGCAAACTGCAGGGCCCAGGACGCGCACCCAGATAACCATCTGGCTCCAAACGGCCACACGTAGAGGCAGGGAGGTGTCTGCCTGACTTCTGCCTCCAGTCCAGGTCCGAGTCACGGGGGGACCCTTAGTCTGCTAGTCTACAGAATGGGGACGTGTCCCCAGCCAGCGACCTCAGGTTCACCTCGGGGGCCAGCTGCAGGCCTAAGAGGCCACTGGCAGCAGGACAGCAAGCGTGCAGCTGGGCCCCCAGCCTGCCGTGCCATGGCCCCCCGGGCCGACTCTGGCCGAGGTCCTCAGCCCTCCAGGCCTCAGATTCCCTGTGTGAAGCGGGGCATCGCCGTTTCTGCCCTTCGGCTGCCTGTTTCGCCCCCCTCTGCCCGCTGCTGCTCCTGCACTGGGGAGTCCAGGAAGCCGCCGAGGTCCTGAGACTCTGGAGGCAGTGGGGTGGAGACGTCTCCAGCCCTCTTCGTCCTCTGAAGATCACCGACCCTGGTGTGGTGACCAGCATCCAGCTGGGTTACCCTGGCACCTGTGGCACAACTGTGCCTAGCCCTGCTCAGCCCACATCGTCCTGGGGCAACCTGACACGGAAGGAGGGAATCCCTCTGGGCTCCAGGACCTGGCTGAGACACCCAACCCTCTGGGGAGGGGTCTGTGGTGCCCAGGACTCCAATTCAGGCCTGGAGCTCAGAGAAGAGTCAAATGACACAGCCCAGGGTAGGAGGGAGGGGACCCTGCGGATTGGAGAAACCTTTCCCTGGTCCCTAAGCAGAAGTGCTGGAATAGATCTATTTTTTGCAGAGATGATCCAGTCCTGACCTGAGGTCTCCTGCATGAGGGGCAGGGCCTTCTCAGCTGGGAAACTGAGGCCCGGGCAGGTCTCACTTAGCCTCCCCCAACCTGAGAGTCAGATGGCAGACTCAGGCCCTGGGGGGCTGGGGATGTGGTAAGCGGCAAGTGACACCAGTGCAGACGACAGATGACCTCGGCCAAGTCTCTGCCCCTCTCCTAACCTCCCAATCAGCGGGCAGGGCTGACAGGAGGGTCAGTGGTCCAGCAGAGAAGCCACTCCAGGAGACCCCGCTCAGCAGGGCCAGCCAGGTGCCTGCAGCCCGCAGCCAGCAAGGCTTGCAGTACAGAGGAAGGTGGCACCGCCCTCCCCACCCACCCTGCCTGGCAGATAGTTGCTAGGAGGCCAGTGCAGAGGGGGGTACCCCAGCTGGCCTGGGGTGGGGTGGGGGATGGACCGGCAGGTGCACCCTGATAAGGCTTCCCACCAGAGCAGCCGCCACACACAGGGCAACTAGGAGTGGGAGCGGGGGTGACGGTGGAGGTCAAAGGGCAGTTATGGCACCTGCTGCCTGAGCCCAGCCCAGGCCCTACCCCTGGGCCTGACCTTCACATCCAGACAGGACGGCCGCCCCAGCTGAGCCTCTGGCCTCAGCCGGTCATGGTCCCCACCAAAAGGCTGAGACAGATGGCTGAGACAAAGCCGCCACAGTGAAGGACAGACCCGTGGGGGCTAGGGTGCTGGGCAGAGTCCCCCACATGTAGGGGAACCCCAGTGCTGCCGAGGAGGCTTTGTTTTTGCATCATATAAAGAAGCAGCTAGGTGTGGTGATGCACGCCAGTAACCCCAGCACTCTGGGAGGCTGAGGCAGGTGAATCATGAGTTAGAGCCCAGCCTGGTGGTATGTGCTTTAGTCTCAGCACTTGAGAGGCTGAAGCAGGAGGGTCACAGAGAAAGTCCAGACTGGGCTATATAGTGAGTTCAAGAGCAGCCTGAACTACACAGCGAGGCCTTGTCTCAAAAACAGTGGGGCGCGGGGGGTGAGGATGAGCGTCAGCGCAAGAACCCTGGGTTCAATCCTTATTACTGAAAAAACAAAGGTCGAAAAATAAAAAAATAGAAAAAAATAAAAGTTTTATGCCATGGAAAAACAAAGGTCAGGCTTGGGGGAGTGGCTCAGGGTCAAGTGCTTTAGCACATACCAAGCCCAGCTCTACAAAAAACAAACTAAAGCCAAGAGGTCTAGCAGACACACCCGCTGTGCTGCACACATGGGGTGGGGGGGTTCCAGGAGAGGTGGCCCCAACCCAAGGGAGCAGCAGGCTGGGTAAGGGCTGGAGATGCCCTGAGCGAACACCCCGCAGCCACCTGCAGGGCCTCCTCCCCCAGGGATTCCCACAGTCGCGGCTAGGAGCAGAGCAGCCCAGTCACCCTGCACTCGGCCAGCCACGGTCCCAAGCCATGTGGGCGGCTCAGCCCAGTCTGGCCTGGCTCGCCCCAGCTCGGGCTGCTGCCCAGAGTCAGCAGGCCTTGGCAGGAGGCAGCTGGAACCATCCAGAAAGCTCGGGTTTGTTGGGCTGCCACCTCTGTGGCCCATGCACTGACCTCCCAGGAGGGGAAAGACCACCATGAGGGACATCTCAAATCCACCCTTCTCCTACCCAGTCCACACACTGCAGGCAGAGACCTTGGCCACCCTAGGGGAACAGCGGGATGACAGGCATGTGGGACAGGGGTGGGGCAGCTGGCCAGAAACACTGGCTGGACAGGCCTGGGAATTCTTCCCAGACTCTCCATGCTCCTCCCACAGTGGTGCGAGCCCGCGTGTACCTCCCCCCTCACACACACACACACACACACACACACACACACACACACACGCTCAGTCTCAAGTCTTGCCTCCACCGGGCAACAGGTCCCTGCCCAAGGAAGCCCAGGGAAGCCAAGCCATTACATAACCCAGCCTGCGGAGTGGGGCGGGCAGGCTGACATCACTGCGTCCCCTGGGCCAGGCCCCGTGGGGGCCTCTGCCCAGCACCTGGCCTCCTGGCCACCTCCAGATTCGCTCATCTGAGACCGGGACTCGGCAGCCGCCAGCCACTGCGCCGCCTCTGTGGCCGCAGCCGCCACCAGATCGCTGCAGAAAACTTCCCGCTCCGACAGGAAATAGCACTTTGGGCCTGGGGTGCCTGGGAGGGGCGTCCTCTCCACTCCCCCACTGCACACGGCCGCCGACCGAGCCCAGGGTTCCTGAACCACGGTCCCCAAGGGCCACACCGAGGTGGAGACGGGCCTGACTCCTCCAGACCCGCGCACAAACAGCTGAGACTACCAGGGGACACCAGCCGTCCCGCGATTCCGGGCGGAGGGACCACACACGCGGCGCTGGGGGACGCGACGGCGGCCTGCTGGCCCCCACCCACCCCAACCACACATCTGGTTAGGGCTTGCAGGGCACACACAGCCGCAAGACAGGAACTTGGGGTGCTTGGAGGACAGACCCTCGCGGACCACAGCCGGAGCCACGGCTGCGGCCTGCTGACCGCCCCCCCACCCCAACTCTAGCGCACTCTGGGCTGGGGCAGCCCCGGGAGCAGGCCGGGGGGGACCCCGCCTCCCGCAGGAGCCTCTGGGACGGGCTCTGCCCATCCCCAGCGGCCACTCCGGTGGGCCAGCCTGCAGCGCCCCCAAACCGACAGGGCCCTCACCTTGAATGATCGGTGGAAGCCCTGAAGTTCGGCTGTTTTCTTCTGCACCATCTTCTGTCCGGGCCCCGCCAGCGGGGAAAGGGACGCAGGGCCCAGGGGGCGGCCCGTGGGCGGGGGGCGGCCGAGGAGGGGACCCTGCGGGCGGAGCAGACAAAGGGAGGGTGGTGAGCGACGGCGGCGGTGAGGGCTCCGCGGGGCCCGGTCCCCGCGCCCGAGTCGGGGGTCCCTGGTGGCTAGGGGAGCTCACCGGGGTCGGGGTCGGGCCGGGGCCTCAGTGCCGCCGCAGCCCGACGTCGCACAGCCCGGATCCCGCTCCGCGGACCGCGCGGGGAACAGCGCCGCCACCGCCGCCACCGCGGACTCCTCCGCCTGGGCCACCGCCGCTGAGAGGAGCCAGGCGCGCTGCCGCTACCGCCACTTTTATAGTCCCTGCCTCCGCCTCGAGGCCCCGCCCCCACGCAGATCCCGCCTCCGGACACGCCCCCCTGCGCGCGGCGGGGGCGGAGCTTAAAGTTGTGCCGAGTGCGGCTGCGCACTTCGGGTGGGGCGCGTTTCCGCACCGCGTCTCTTGCGCTTGCGCAGTAAGGCACACTGGGCTCGACGCGGAAGCCTGGCTGCTTCCCAGGCGGCCCCGTCTCGATGGGCCAGTTGTGGGCTGCCGGAGGCCCGTGGGGTAGGCGGACTGCTAGCATCAAGCCGGGTCTTGCCGCCTGGTCCCGTGCAGGGCAGCATCCCTGGCCTGTTGGCTTGGGCCTAGGACACTGATATTCTTGGGGGATACCCTTGCTCTATAACCTGGCGTGGTTATAGAGCAGTTCCCGAATGCTGGCTCCATTTCGCCCCCCTGTACACCCCAGCACACTTGGAAGCCATCCTTTTCTCCTAGCGCTGGAGGACTGACCGCAACCCCCCACATCCTATCCGACCTGGGCACCGTTGCTACCCTAGTCCACAGGGACCCCCGCCAAGAGTTTGCCTGGTTGTTGAGTAAGATCTATGAGGACCTAGAACAACACCATTGGCGGGGGAACTGGGCCCCCAGGTTGATTGGGAAGAGGCTCCTGGCTGGGGGTGGCCCCAGGCAGGTGGTAAAACACACTCCCAGTTGGGTCTTCAGCCTGCGCCCCTCCTGCACGCCCAGAGCCCACCTAAGAAGGCCCTGAGCTCAGAGGGGCTGGAGCCCAGCTGACCTGCCGCTGGGCACACCTGCAGGCTGCCTCTGCCCACCTGCCATCCCTGAAGGTCACCTCTGTGGCATTCGAAGGGGCCTTTCAGGGACCTTCCCAACCAGCCCTGGGCTGTTGCGGTTCTGCGAATCTTGCCCATAGATAGAGAACCGGGAGTCCTGGCCCAGCCCTGCCCCTGTGTGTGAAAGTGTGCATGCGTGTGTCTGTGCGGCGCCTCACATACGGGCCCCAGATGCCAGGGTGGGGCTGCCAGACCTGCTTGGCCGGGAGCGGCCTCGCCTGCGCTTCCTGCAGCCGCCTCTGCCTGCCACCTCTGCCTCCAGGCTGGGCCCTGCTGTGTGTGCAGGGTCACCCTGTGCGGGGCCAGGAGTTCGTCTCACAGGCTTGCTTGTGCTTGTATATGTTAAAGACACCTAGGACACCTACCAGTGGGTCACTGCTTGCCTCCAGCGTCACCTCCGTCAGAGCCTCAATCTGTCCCCTGTAGGTCCAGGGTCTGGTTAGAGTGTGTGCATGCGCGCGCGTGCGTGCGTGTGTGTGTGTGTGTGTGTGTGCATGCATGCGTGAACACAGGCACATGGGTTGAGTAAGCAGATGGCTTCCTAGGGCTTCAGTGACAAAAGACCAGGAGCTGGGTAGCTTCAGTGACAGGAATGTGCTCCCCATAGCTCTGGAGACAGGACTGAGATCTGGGCCATGAAAGGATATGCTTCCTCTAAGGCCCTAGGAGGGTCCTTTCCGCCTCTTCCAGCTTCTGGTGGCTCCTGGTGACCCTTGGCTTGTGGCCACATCCCTCCCGTCTGTCTCCATTGTCACAGGGCCATCTCCTTGTGTCTCAGAGTCCAAACTTCTCTCTCTTCCTCCTTTTTTTTTTTTTTCTTTGGCACTGGGGATCGAACTCACAACCTCACGCCTGTCAGACAGGCGCTTAAGTCACTGAACCAAATTCCCAACCCTGGTTTTTTGAGGTAGGGTCGCACTGTGTAGCTCAGGCTGGCCTTGTGGTCACGTTGTAGCCCAAGCCGGCCTCGAACTCACAACGCTCCTCCCACCTCAGCCTCCCGAGTGCTGGGATTAAAGGCGTGCGCCACC
>RJWM01032935.1:0-20919 GCA_004363535.1 Dasyprocta punctata | reverse complement strand
TAAGGCTGGTTTGGCCTGGCACTTGATATCACCTGGGCTATGGGTAATTGCAGAGCTAGCCCAGTTGAGGTGGAATAGCTATATCTCTGAATTAAGGATCCTCTAATTAACAAAGAAAAAATATTGCTGTCAGCAGGTGGCTGAGCTCACTGAGGAAGAGAAATATAACCAGGAGCTCAAAAAGGCCCAAACCAATAGCCGCACCAGCAAACAAACCCAGTCTGGGAACCAGCATCATGCGCAGACCACAGCCAGACTGGGAACAGACAGACTCCAGACCCTTCTAGTGTGTAGACTGGCAAACAAGAAGTACTAATCCCCCACCTCTCCTCACCGTGTAAGCAACTGGTTTATCCGGAGAAACACAGGCTATGATAGCTATCGAGGTGAAATGTAATTGGATGCCTGTGGTGCTTTAGTGTTTTACTAACATTGCAGGTCTAGGGCCAGTGTTCTGATCATAGGTTCAGAAGATATTATTATGCAGTGTGACATCTGGGGGGGTTCTCCTTCTGAGGGTTTCAGCCATTGTTGATTCTCTACAGTCTTGTTTTGGAAGTCCTATATCATTTCCATTGCTTCATTGGGTTGAGTTATATGGTCTTTTGTTTTGTTTGATTATGTTAAATCCAATGGCAGAAGAAGCTATTTCAAGGATAGCAAGATATATTATGGTAGCAATTTTGGATTTACTATTGGCTTGTTTTGAAACCCTTTGTTGCATTCATTGCTTTGTTTTTATTGTTTCTATTCTATTCTGCTCTGTTCGATTTTTACTATGTCAGAAGTTATCTGCAGCTATTTTGAAGACATCAAAAGGCATTATGGTAACTATTGTTGATTTCATAATGTTTTGAAGTTCTGTATCTCTTAAACTGGTTTGTTTTGATTGGTTTTATTCTGTTATATCCTCTTTAAAAAAAAAAAAAAGACCCAAACCATGGAAGCTGTAAAAAACGAAACAATCTGAGAGGCAACCATGAAAACCCTGGTGCAACCCCAGCACCATCTTCTACCAAACCCTGTGACTGGCCTAATACCTACATTCAAGGGTAGCACTTCTATCAGCTCCCTACACCCCTACCTGACCAACATCACCACTTCCTGGACATGGTGTGAATGATCATTGAGTGACAAAAGAATGACACCTGACGGAAGTTGATGCCAGAGAAGTTGTCACACAAGGGCTAGGAGGTTTTTCACAACCAGGGCTCCACGATCAAGAGGCATGACATGCTCAAAATGGCCAGGGTCAACTGCATCTGAACTATGACTGCTTGTGGTAGAGGGAGAAGAGAGACTCTGGAGGAACCCAGGGCCCAGTGCCCATATAGTTAAGGATGTGTTTCCTTTTGGAGAAGAGTATAGTATGTTTATTGCCTGCAAACTCTTTCTTCTTTGGAACTAGAACTGGTCCTCCCTGATCCCATCTTCTTGTAAAGAGGGGACAAATCAACTTGGCAATTTCAGGGCCGGGAGTTTGGCTCAGTGGCTTAAGCGCCTGTCTGGCAGGCGCGAGGTTGTGAGTTCAATCCCCGGTACTGAAAAAAAAAAAAAAACTTGACAATTTCAGCCAAGAAACTCAGGGCCCAGTCTTCTCTTCCCTCAGCTTAGAACAGACCTTTGGATGTGAAAGGAAGCAGCTGTATTACCAGAAAAGATTCATTAGAAAATTCTCATCTTCATCTGGCTTAGTATGTGATATAAACTACCATTCATTAAAACTTCTTGGAGGGAAAAAAAAAACTTTTACAATTATACATAGAGCTTGGTAGAAAATTATTAGCTATAAATACCTATATTTTTAAAAAGAAGAAGGAAAAGATATCAAATCCATTTAACCCTCCAATTAATAAACTGTAAAAGGAAGAACAAAGGAAGCAGACTTGCAGACGAGAACACGCTATCCAGGGGCTAAATCTGGGCTCGGATCACTGCTTCCAGGATGTATGAATTCACTGCACAAGTCTCTGTCTCCCACTTTGGAAAGTAGGTTGATATTGCCCCTCTCACCCGGATGTGGCCAGAATGATATGACATGATAGCCGGAATGCTGAGAGGCCTGACTAAATGTAGACTCCCTGACACACTCATTCCAGCCATGTGGGCAGCAATTCTGCTTGTGTGGCCCCACTAGGCTCCTTAACGCTCCTCTTTGTTTTCAGGGTTAAGACAAGTGGAAAGTGCTTCGTTATTCTTTGCTCAGCCCTTCTTTGCTCCACTACTGCAGATAGGCTTTGAGATAAAAAATGTGTTTTATGTCTATGGTGTACCAGTCGAGGGTGTGCCAGACTGTGACATGGCGCTCTGTGTGAGAGTGCATTCATGGAGTTCCCTGGAGTTTTGTGCATGAATGTGACTGAACATTTTGTGATTAAGACAGGAGTGGCTGTGCACTTTTATAGTGGACCAGTAGGTGAACTGCTGAGGAGATATGGGAAATGTGTGGTCTCCTTCTACCTTTCAACTAGCCGTGAGCTCTTGACCCCAATCGACTACCACTTCCTGTCTTCTCTAAAGAAAGCCCAGGGCTTCTCAAGGAACTCCTCACTGCCAACATCTCTCAAGAAGGTGACATGTTTGTCTTTGATCCGGAAACCTTGGTTTTTGCCCTTTCTGTTTAGTTGGATGTAAGAGCCATCTGAGTGAGCTTTAGTGACAATGGTATCCTAATGACTGAGAAGGCACAAACTGTATAATTTTACCCTTAGGAACCCACCAGCACAGAGTGAACTAAAATGATATCTTCATGTGAACTCATTGACAGATATTTACTAAAGAAATTCAGGTTGTATTTTCAGCAGACACCAGGCCATGGCAGGGAAGGAAGTGGGACAAGGGGAAGGATATTCATTTGCTGCCTCACAGAATGAATTGCTCTGTTGAGAGTTCAGAAAAGGCTGTTCACCCAAGGTGACATCCTCAGATAAGGTTGTACTAGGTGTTCTTGGACCTGGGCCAGGGCTTGTTTTCAGTCCTTCACTTCCCAGCATTTTAGCTCCACATGAGCCACCCCTGGGGACCTTCCAGGAGTCGCAGGAAAGTGATAGTGGCAGTGACTAAGAAATCAAATTCGGGAGATTTTAAAGTGAGGCAGAGTTTTCATAGGGTTGAGAAATTTTTTTAAAAAAAAGTGTTTTGCTATTATGTCAGAGGAATGTGGAGCTTCAAACTTTATAATGAGAAATTTCTCATTATGTGGCAAGCATGTTGATCATTGTTGCTGGACTGTTCAGGGGCTGATCATTGACATTTGATTACTAGGGACTAGAATTCTTTTTTCATTTTGTGTCATTAAATAAAATATAGTTTCAGCATAATAACATTTTTAAAAGACTTTTCAGTGATCCTTTGAAAACTAAACTGACATGCAAATGAATATCACTGTAAACACTGGACATTTTGGGTTGTCCCAACACAACGCATGTGTGGGCTTCAGATTTGGCCAAATCCAACCAGCTTTCCTACTCAAAGCCATGAATTAAATAGAGATTTTCTGACCCTGATACCAAAGTGGCATTACCTTTATTGTGAATTTAAATCATTTAATTATATTGGTTGTTAATTTACTTTAAAATGTTTAATTACTTATTATCATTTTTATAAAATTACATTTTAAGAATAATAGAGGAAAATGTTAATAAATTGCTAATTTGAGTATAGGTACGTGGATTTTTTGTGGTACTTTTTCAGTTTTTCTGTAAGTTTGAAATTTATAAAAGTAAAATTTACATAATTGTATTGACAACTTGAATAAAATATTGAAAGAAAGAGCAAATCCAGAAAAAGTAAATAATGAAGATGAGAATGGAAATACATGAAATGGAAAACAGATATAAAAATAGAGAAATAGAATGACAAGCTGGTTTTGAAAAGATTAAAAAAAGTTACATACATTAGAAAAATAAAGTATTCTCACATTACTAAAATACTCCCTACAGCTATTTAGAAGGCCATAAAGGAATATTTTAAACAACTGTCTAAGAACAAATTAGGATAAAATGAACAAATTCCTGGAAAGACAAATTATAAAAACTGACTCAAGAAGACCTAGAACTCTTCACAGACTTACATACAGCAAAAAGATTAAATTGGTAACAAAAATCATTCACCAAAAAACAACGAGGTCCAGGTGACTTCACTGGTGAATTCTACCAAGCATTTAAAAAGGAATCAATACCAATTCTTCACAGAATCTTCCAAAATATAGAAGGGAAAGTAATACTTCCTGTTTCATTTTATAAGAACAGTCTTAACCAAATACCAAAACCAGAAATTTTAACAGTCACAAGAAAAGAAAACTAAAAATCAACATTTCTTAGCGACAGAGCGAGGAAAGTAATAGTAGCAAATTAAATGATGGGCTGTGCCTGTGTGAAGCTCTAACTCAGCAGGGTGCCTGCCCAACATGGCGCTGGACCCTAAAGACGACAGCGCGTCCCTTTAATACTAACTTTCGTGTCCTTCCAAGCCAAAATTGAACTTCCCACTTTTCACGGGAACCAGTGTTCCCCTAATTAGCTGACAATGCGTCATTCTGCCCACCCCTTCAAACTCCAACCCCTGTCAAACCTAATAAAAGCCCGCTGCTGCTTTGTCTGCCTGGGAGGGATGTTGCACTCTTCGGCAGCGTTCTGTGCCTGCAAAAAGACCTTTTTTCCTTGTTTTTCTTGTTCTGCTCTTGCTTCTCCATCGCACCAAGGAAAAGCCTAACACTAAATCCACAAGGTATAGAAAGGATTATGTACCATATCCATGTGGGATTTATGCCAAGAACTTGAGATTAGTTTGACTTCTTTAAATCGTAATTAAAATTTGCAATACAATACACCATATCAACGGATAATGGACATATAACAAGCATTTGACAAAACACTTCTTCATGATGAGAAAGACAGAAACACAGAGATATATATAGAGAGAGCTGAACACTAAATCAACTCATTACAGAAGGGAATTCTGTTAAAGCACATCTCCGAAATCCCAGAGCTTCACCATTCTTAATGGTGAAATATTAAATGCTTTCCCTCTATAATGAAGAATAAGACAAGAATATCATCTATCACTACTTCTGTTCAACATCATACTGGAGGATCCAGCCAGGCAACTAGGGAAAAAATAAAATAAAAGGCACCATGTTTTTGCTCATTTTATAACCTTATACAGAGAAAATCCTACAAAAATCTACTAAAAATCCCAATAGAACCAATAAAGGAGTACAGTAAGATTGCAAAATACAAGGTCAATACACAAAAATCAATTGTGTTTATATAGACTTAAATGAACAATTTGAAAATGACATTAAGGAAAGAATTTTACCAATAATATCAAAAACACAAATACTTTAGAGTAAATTTAACAGAAGAAATGTAAAATCCATGCTCTGAAAACTTAAAGCATTATCAAAAGAAATAAAAGAAGACCTAAATAAATGAAAACACTTACCATGTTCATGGATTGGAAGTTTTAATTTGCTAGAATATAACACTGTACACATTAATCTACAGATGGAATAAAATCCCTATCAAAATCCTACTTGTTTCTTTGCAGAAATTAACAAACAAAGCCTAAAATTCACAGGCATTCAACAAATAAAATGGCCAAAACAATCTTGAAAAGGAAGAAAAAAAAGTAGAAATTCCAATTGCCACATTTTGAATCTTAAACTACAAAACTATAGTTATCAAGACAGTATGTTACCATCATAACAATACTCCAATACTGTGCATCAGTGAAATAGGATTGATACCCAGAAATAAATCATTGTGATTTTGATTTTGAGAAGAGTACCAAGAACATACAATGTACCAAGTTGTCTCCTCAGTAAAGGGTTCTAGAATGACTAAATGATAGCTGCACACAAAAGAATAAAATTGGACTCCTTATCATACCATATGCAAAAATTAGTTTAAAAGATCAAAAGCCTAAATAGAATGAAACCTAAATAGACTGAAAATATGAAGCTCTTTGATGAAAACATTGATATATATCTTCATGACTTTGCATTTACCAGTGGCCCCTTAGATATGATTCCAAAAGCATAAGCAACCAAAAAAAAACATATAAACTTAACATTATCAAATTTAAAACATTTGTGCTTCAAAGAAGACCATGGTGAAAGTGAATAGACAAACGACACAATAGGAGAAAACATCTGTAAATTATATTTCTGATGGGAATTTGTATCTAGGATACATAAAGAACACTTGCAATTCAATAATAAAAAGAACACATAAATGAATTTTAAGTAGAAGAACTTCTCTGAATATATACTTCTCCCAAGAAGACATGCAAAGTTCTAATAAGCAGATGAAGATACTTAATAGTCTTAGGCCTCAGAGAAATTTAAACCAAGACCACAAGAACTTTTTAAACCCACCAGGATAAGTTATGAAAACCACAAATAATAATAAATGTTGTTGAATATGTGGAAGAAACAAGGCTCCAATATACTGTTGGATGGAAGATAAAATTATGTAGTCACTTTGGGAAACAGTTTGACAATTCCTTAAATGGCTGAATATACAGAGTCAGTGCCATTCATGGAATGTGGAGGGAGAGAACCAGGCCTCACCAGGAGGTGATCCCCTCTTGGAAACCAGCGCCATGTGCGGGCTGCTGCCGGAGTGGGGATAGCCACACCCAAGCCTGTCTCTGTGAGTCAGTGCCATTTGCAGACTGCAGGGGAAGAGAACAAGGCCTCACCAGCAAGCAGCCCCCACCAGGAAACCATATCATTTTCTTTGCTTTGTTGGGTTGGGATCTATGCTCTTTTGTTTTGTTTGATTATGTTAAATCTGATTGCATGAGCAACTATTTAAAAGATAACAAGACATATTATGGTAGGCATTTTGGATTTACTGTTGGCTTGTTTTGAAGTCCTTTATTGCATTCATTGTTTTGTTTTTATTCTTTCTATTCTGTTCAAAATCTGTGCATGAGTCTTCATAGCTCTGTTCCTAATAATCTAAAAGAGGATGCAATACCAGATCCCTCAACAGATAAACAAAATACAGTGTATCCATTCAAGAGAGTATTCTTTAACAATAAAAAGAGATAGAACACTGATACACACTATATCATGAGCAACACTTGAAAACACTGATACGTGAAAAATCCACTCAGAAAAGACCCTATATTGTGATTCCATTGATAAGAAAGGATCAAATAGGTACAAAAATAGATGAACAACTGCTTAAAGGTAAGGAAGTTGTGGGGAGATGGGATGTAGCTGCTAAAGAGTATAAGGTTTCTTTTTAAAGTGGCAAAAATGTTTTAAAGTTGATTTGGGGGTGATTCACAACTCTGAATATACTAAAAGCTATTCAATTACACACTTACATGGATAAATTGTATAGTATAAAAATCATATCTCGACAAAACCATTATTTTTTGTTGTAAAGGAAGATGGGGGAGTAGAAAGAGAAAAAGTATAAAGAAAGGGAAACAGAGAACAGGGAAGACTTTTGACCTTATATCTAATAATGAAGAGAAATCCAAGCAGAGAAACTGAGAGAACACTACAAGAGGAAATAGCATTCTTAACTTTGGTGTGACGTAAATACATCTTTGCTTGGCTTTGGGGTCCTTCTCTGTAGATTAGTTAGACCCACTGCATTAGAAATCTCAAAGATCTCTGACATCTCAGCACCTATCTGAGGGGCTATATGCATGTGGATCAGTCAGCTATCTTCTGTGAGCTGCCTTTAGGAAATGGATTAAAAACAAAAACCTGCTCATCCACTTCCCTAACAACCCCCACTCCCAAGACTCCCCAACTCTTGACTTTCACAGCTCTTGAAGCTCATCCCCAGAGCAAACTGAGCCCAGTGTGGACCATCTCACCTGGAATCCCGCGTGTCAGGGAGGCTGCGGTTGAGGGGCAGCTGGTTGCTGAGATACACATTGTAACCAAACCTGTGGAACAGATCCTGGGCCTTTCTTTGCTCCACCTCAGGAAGATCCTCTCCCCACCTCTGGAAGAGTGCAGAGTTTGGGAAGAGTTTCTTTGGGGGTTGGAGCTTCTTTGTCTTCACCACCTTGCCTTGCACTGCCTTTGGGGCAGGGTGCACTTCATCTTTCACCCTTGTTAGTGTGTCTTGCACATTTGCTTGTTGTTTCACAGCCAATTGCACATTTTCTTCTGCAAAAGAAGAAGATAGGAGGAAGAGAGCAAACAAAAAAATTCAGCCAATCCTAAGTTACCTGAGAAGTACTTTACATCCTAATTTCCTAGCAATAGTTAGCTTGAAATAGTTTGTATCTTAAATGTGTCTGTAGGCCTGTGAGTCAGAAGTTTGGTCACCAGCCCACGATGCTATCAGGAGGTGATAGAAGCTCTAATTGGAGCCTTATGTGAAGAAGTTAGGTCACTGGGGTATACCTTTGTCTCCATCCACCATGCCGTCAGCTGTGTGCTCCTGCCATGATACATTGCCTTACCACAGGCCCAAGATCAATGGATCAAACTCACCATGGGTTGAAACTACCAAAACTGTGAGCCAAACCTATCTTGTCTTTTCATAAGGTGATTCTCTTGAGTGCTTGCTACAGTAATGGAAAGGTGTCTAATATGTCTTCCAAATTTTAAAATGGACAAATTCTTGTCCCAGATGGCATGATGTCACAGGAACTTGTCAGAACCATGTAATGTTGTCTTGGCAAAGCACACAATAGGTACCTCCCTCCCTCTAGCTCCATCAAAACATATATACCTCTTTATGGCTTTTCTAGGAGATGACTTTGATGTGAAAAATAAATCAACAATAAGATAATGTTTTTCCAGAAGGAGACCTAAAAACTATTTTTATCAGAATCATCAGTTGTGATTATTTAAAAATGTAGGCAGTGAGGTTCATTTTGAAATCTTTTAAATTAGAATCTCAAAGCCGGGCGTGGTCGTGCACGCCTTTAATCCCAGCACTCGGGAGGCTGAGGTAGGCGGAGCATTGTGAGTTCCAGGCCGGCTTGGGCTACAATGCGAGCTTAAGGCCAGCCTGAGCTACATAGTGCGACCCTGCCTCAAAAAACCAGGGTCGGGAGTTTGGCTCAGTGCCTTAAGTGCCTGCCCTGGCAGGCGCGAGGTTGTGAGTTCAGTCCCCGGTGCCGCAAAAATAAATAAATAAATAAATAAATAAATAAATAAATTAGAATCTCAGGGTCCAGTGGGGACATAAACAAGAGAAGTTGCTAAACTCTGCATTTCTAATGAAATCAAGGAGTAATTTTTTGTAGATTAAAACTTTGAGAAATATCATACTAAACTAATAGTGGCTAACAAAAGCATATCTAATCTAAGTAGCACCACCATCATCCACTCATGGCATTACCTCTCATGTGTTAAATTCATTAGAACTTTTAACTTTTAAAACTTTGATTGTTCCAGATAGATCTAACAGTCACGTGAGAGACACAGCCTTAACCCAAAAGAGTGAACGGATAACCCAAAAGAGCCCAGATAGTGGGTTTTCATGCAGGAGAGGCTGGGGTCCAAAATACCAATTGTAATGATGCCTACAAATTCTGAAGCTCTTTCCTATCCATTACTTACCTACCCTTTACAACAACTCTGTAAGATTTACATTGCAGCATCTTAACATATATGCCAAGAACTCTTATCAAGATCAATCAACAAACTCAGCAAGTAAAGAGAAAGGGAGAGAAAACAATACAGCGCTTAGTGATTATGACACTCTTAGGTGTATGGTGATCAAAGCTGTCTGCTGTAAGATACATTTAATTTCCACAAACACTCCCCTATGGTGAGAATCATTCTTCAAACCCTACTAGAGGTATCTCCATCTTGTGGTGTACCTCCCTCACCCCATCAAGTTGTTCAGTGGGGCTGCAGCCCCCTCCCACTAGCCAGGCACTGAGACTGTGTACCAGACACAGGTTATGTGTGTAGGACGAGGTCATCCATCGCCACACCTAAGCAGTGTTCACTGAGACAGGCAGAGTTTCCTGATTTGGATGGGATGGAACAGAGTACACATACAACTTTCCCTAAGAGCCTTGCTTTTTGGGGTCCTGCTTTTGCTGTTTTAACCAGTGCTCTCTGAGGCCACTAGCCTAGAAGAGCAGGATTGGCAAATTTGGTAGCGCTGCAGTCCATGAACCATGCACTGATGTAGAAGTAACACCTAATAAACTCATTTACTGGCCAAGATGGACTTGCCCAAGTGGTCTTTTGGTCTATAGGCCTCCTCTCAGTTCAGAGGCAGATGTTTCTTTTTTGTCTTTATGGGAAATTTATGCAACATCCCCTAAACCTACATTAAATCCCAACCAGGCTGAGAGGTTCACCTTCAGCTCAACCAGCATCTCTGTATATATTTCTCTTAACAACTGCAACCCAAGGTCACCAGCTTGGTAGGAAAATGGCGCCACTGTGTTAATCTTCTCTGATTGAGTATAATCCCATGCCACAGCACATGGCCTGGTGAGTAGACTATGGAGTATGTTTCAGGTCCATATGTAGACCCCCAAAAGGGGCAGAGAAGTCATACAACTGAGAGGGAGTTATACACAGAGATTACAAAAATTGGCCCAAAAATGTGGAAAAGGAGGAGAATCAACTAAAGTGCTCAAGGAAAAAGAAGATGGTCAAAGAAAACTTGGGAAAAAAATGAGACAGTAAGTGCATCAAAGAAAGGTCACATGAATACCATGTGCATTTGTTCAAGTAGGAAAAATGAATGAGAGCAAAATTTAGTGTTCTAGATGGAAGAATATTATTCTCATACTTCTCAGAGCTAAGCACATGGGGATCCCACATGGTACTGGGTTCTCCTTGCCTCTAAATTCCTCTGTACTCCTTTTTTGGAGAGAGGGGTGTCAAATTTTCCCTTTCACTCACCCATGGGAACTGGCTTGGACCTGGTCATCCTAGAGTCAATCTAAGGCAGTGCTGACAGTCTAACAAAATGAATCCAGGGCTACTAGGTCATTCCCATGACTTATACTGACAATTTCTAAGCCTCACAGGGTCACACCCAATGACACTACTCTGGGAAGACTTTCAAGATCCCCAAGGGAGGTTCACACAGAGTTTAGAGTCATTGTTATCTCTGTCAATAGAGATGTGATTGTCACTGTGTTAAAAATAATCATCACTATGTGGCACATGTAATCTATTTGATTTGCCCGGACATCCTTATTGACTTATGGCTTTCTTTAGTCTTCCTGGAACCAAAGATGACAAGTAATTCAACAGGGTTTTCAGTCACAGGGAGGGATGTGGGACAGAGGGACAGTTGTGATCTGGAAATACAGCTCAGAAACACTTCGGGGTCATCTTGGGTGGTGGGGAGTCTCTGGCACAACATTATCTTAGAGTGGGTGAAAAGTGGCTACACCAAGATAAGATGACTAGGAGGAAATGACCACTGCAAAGAAGAAAGGAGGAGACCAGATGGTCCCACGTTGGGTTCCAGCTGAAGGAAAGAAAGCCTACCATTTTGTTTCGAGGAGACTGATGAGCTGAGGGTTGAGTGGAAGAGTTCAGGTGCCTTCTGGGTGTCCTGCTAAGGAATGGCAGTGTGCTGGGATCACGCCCTGAGTCACAGTCCTGGAAAAGCTGCCCTGCACACTTGCCCAAGCACTGTTTCACCCAGCAGGGGGGCCAGGACTTCTGGAGCCAGCCATCTCCCCTCTGTTTCATCCATTCTCTCACCATCCTCCCTGTCTGCCTGTTCATTTCTTTTTCCTTCCTACATTCATTTACTCATCTAGTTAATTTCTATGAGTAAGCAGAAATGAGCGGTGAACAAGACAAAATGCAGAGTTGCCTGCTTGCTTTCCAGAAAATTATACCACAGCAAAATATGATGAGTCTCATGAAGACAGCATAGGAAATGCTGTGGGTGAGTCAGCCTTCCTCAGGGAGCCCAAATCACCAGCAAACCCAGGATGGGAGAATTCTTATTCTGAATTTTAAATGAAGGGGTTTCAAATTGGACACAGAATTTCTTTCTGCGTGTATTTCCTAACCTTGTGAGGTCAGACAGGTATCTGTAGTTACTATTATCCTTATCATCCTCATTTGCCTTTACGGAAGAGCCTGAAGCCAAAGGACAGGCACTGTGCTCAAAGTTGCACACACAAGGGCCAATGCAGGATTTCGTCTGGGCCTGCAGCGGAGACCCTACCAGGTCACGGCCTTTGTCACAGACTTTGCCACCTCTTATCCACACCCCTGTCACACATAGGTCCAAGGACAGGACTGTGCCTAGACATTCCCGAGCCTCAGGGCCTCACTCTGCAGCTTACAGGATGCTGATATGGTGTGTGTATGTGTGTGTGCACGCGCATGTGCGTGTGTGTGTGCACAAGCTCCTGCATAACCATTTCTGTTCCACTGCTCCCTTACCCACACTGTCTGCTCCCACTTGCATTCCCATCCACCTAATCAGTCCCTACCTCCTATAAAAAAGGCACAAAGGTGATGCTTAAGAGAGCAATTGGGCAAGGAGAATGTGGCCTCTCACCCACTCTCCCTCAACCCCATGCCGACACGTGCACACCCTACCCCAGGACATTAGTGTGCTGCACTCACTCAGCTGTTGCACAACTGCCTCCAGGTGGGACAACCTGTCCATCACAATCTCGTCCCTCTCAGATGGAGGCTGATGGGTCTCCTCGTGAAGACCATCCTGAATCAACTTCTGTACGGTCTTCTTGGTGTGAAGCAACAGGAGGAGATTGGCAGCGAGGACCAGCATCAGCCCAAGGCAGAGGACTTGGAGGAGGTTTCTCTTGAGCATCTTTGCCTGTGGCTTCTCCACAGCTGAGTGCCTCACTGCCCTGTCAGTAGCTGTCCTATACTGGCTGCCTGCTGCCAAGCCAGGTGTTCTCTGCCAGGAAAGCAGCAGCAGCGAGCTGCCTGGCTTCTTCCAGAGCAGTGTCAGGTGTGTGAGGGTGTGCCAGGACAGCTCCCCAGAGATGGGTGGGTCAGCTGAGCACACTTTGCCCTGACTCAGAGACCAGGGAATACCCAGCTGCCTAGGTGAGAGCAATCTCTCTGTCTCTCTGCCTCTCGCTCTCTGGAGACAGATGGGACACGTATGGTCTGGTCTTGTGGGAGTTGAAGGGGACAAGAAAGGAGGTCACAGAGTGTGCTGGGTGCTTGTGGAGAATGGATATCCTCAGTATCTTTTTGCCCAACTCTACGGGGTCACAAGCACAGTAAGGCTACCGCATCACATGCTCAGATAGTGCCAGGGCAGCCCTCCCTGCTGGTTCTGGTGCCTCACTGCCTGCAGACGGAGAGCCTAGGCTGACCCTGCAAGCTGACTTCTGTGTTCTCCTTGCAGCTGTAGGTTCTGGGGCTCTCCCTGCCTTAGCTTCCAGGAACTACTTTGCCTCTACCACCTCCATCTACTATGGCTTAAACAAATCACTTAATTACCATCATTATAGATTAAAGAAAACTATTTTCCAGGGGCAAAGTTGAAAGTTCTCAGTCTCATGTTGGTCCCCCACCCCCACCTCATAAACATAGCTGCCATGCTTACTGGACCTTTGGCAGGTAAGCACTGAGGCACACGTGGGCATCTGAGACATGCAGCTCTAAGGAAAGCAGGGAAAATGAAAAAGGACAACAGGGAAGGCAAATGGCTATTTTTATATCAATTAGCAATAATTGTACCTCGAATAAATCTCACGGGCTACAGTACTGCCACTGTGCAAAGCTTATTCTTGCATCATAGAAAGTCTTCACAGGGTCTTACCTGCAAATCTGGAATCAAAGCATTCAGGATTCTGGGGTGAGCTGGAGTAGATGCACTGGGCTCTGTTTCTTGCTTCTAGTCCAGGCAACAGAAAGCTCTGGACATTACATATGGAAGAAACAGGAAGATTCTGAAAAGCAGAGAAAAAAGTGAAGACTGGCTAGAGGTCTTGGGAGTCAAGGAAAAACACAGATGTGAATTCCACAGCTTTTCTTTTGCCTTAGTATTTTCAAAACTTTAAAATCCTAGATGAGCCTCAATAGAAGAATGAAGAGGAGAAAGGGAGAAAAATCAGTGTACTTGAAGACAGAATGATAATTTTATCCAATCTGAACAATAAAGAGAAAACAGACTGAGAAATAATGACAGAACCTCAGTGACTGGTAAGATTGTAACTACAGATTTAATATTCACATCGTTGGAGTCTCAGATGAGGAGACAAAAATGTGAGGCTGAACAAGAATCTGAAGAATAAAGGCTGAAATTTATCCAAAATTGGCAAGAGACATAAACCTAAAGATTTAAGGAGCTAAATGAAACCCAAAAAGAGCAAACACGAAGAAATCCTTGCCCAGAGCATCATAATCAATCTTCTGAACATCAAAGACAGAAAATCCTTGCAAGTAGCAAGAGACAATGAAACAATCCCAGTGAGAATTCTCACCAGAAATCACAAAGCCAGAAGGAATTACAGCAATATTTTTCAAGTGTTGAAATAAACAGGCCCTTCCCATCCTACATCCAACAAAAATAGTTTCCAGGAATGAGGGAGAATCAAGACATTCTTGAACAAGAAACCTCAGAGATTTGTTGCCAGCAGGCTTATTGAGGAAAGGAGCTAAGACAGGGTCTTGTTACATCACCATGTAGTTCAGGCCTGGTCTTGAACTCACTATGTAGCCGAGGCTGGCCTTGAACTCAAAGCAATCTTCCTGCCTCCAGAGTGATGAGACTAAACCTGTGCATTACCATGCCCAGTTGGCCAGCAGATTTATCATAAAGGAAGAGATAAAGAAATGTTCTAAACAAAGAAATGACAGAAAAACTTAGAAAATCAGGAAGAAAGAACAAACAACATAAAGAGTAAAAGTAGGAATAAATACAAAAGGATTTCCTTCCCCCTACTGAGGTTAGTAAATCATCTTTGACAGATGGAGCAAAAAACCAGAACACTGCCTGATGTGCTTCTCAAAGTATGTGTAAGAGAGATTTAAGGGAATTATATATGAGAATGGGTAAAGGAATTTAAAATAAAGTAAGGTTCCCACATGTCCCTAGAACAGGTAAATGGTGTAATGAGTAGTCCACACTGGAATGGTTTCATGACTGAATGAATCTATATGTGATAAAACAGCACAGAAATGTGTGCACACAGTACCAATATCAGTTTTCTGGTTGTGTGCTTTTGTACTTGTCTTAATCACTTTTCTCATCACTGGTACAAAACACCTGATATGCAACACTAAAAGAGAAGAGGTTTATTTTGGCTCACATTTCAGTCCAAGTTGGCTGGCTCCAAAGAAGGCATGGCAAAGGGGCACAGCACAGAGCTGCTCACAGTGGAGGGGTCAGAAAGCAGAATCCAGAGAGGAACTGAAGGGAGATGAATTCTTCAGGCCATGCCCCCAGTGACCCACCCCTCTGATAGGCTCTGCCTCCCAAATTCACTTCCTGTTGTAAACTCATCAGTGGGTTAAACCACTGACTACCACACTACTGTGATCCAGTCATTTCTCAAAAGCCCCATCTATGAATCCATGAGGCTTCGGAGTGAACATTTAGTTATAAAAAAATGATAGCACTATTTTTGCAAATTTTTGTAAACCCAGCGTTAGTTATATCAAAGTTACATTTTTAAAACATGATATTGTCCTATACCAACTAACCACTGAACTTACAAATGGTTTGTTAAAAACATACAAAAAGTTAAGCATGGTAGTGCACACCTATAATTCTACAATTTAGGAGGCTGAGGCAAGAAAATTGTGAGTTTGAGACCAGCCTGTACAATATAGGAAAATCTTGTCTCAAAAAAAAATTTTTTTTTATGGTTGTAGCAGCATGAGTGATGAATCTGTTAAAAATTTTTTTTAAACTAAAAATTAAAGTGCACAAAAAACAATTACCCATGGAAGTGATAAGGATCAAAGAACTGAGGGACAGGAGTGGGAAAGAGACTAAATTTTCATTGTATGATTTTTCTTATATTTTTAAAATTCTGTATCATGTTACATGAATTATCTATCAAACAAAAATTAATTCGATAAAAATTGCATCATATTCCATATCACCTTATTACATCTGGAATAAGACAGAAGAGAGCAGCAAGTAAGAGAGACTAGTGAGCATTCCTCTCTGTAGTCCTTGTACCTGTCTTTCTTGTCCGCAAAAGTGATGTAACTCCCCAGGAAAGGGGACACAGGAGTGCCTTTCTGGGAACATGTCTTCTCATGCCGCTAATCCCCGCTCAGCAATCAGGGGAGTTGTCCTCCAATGTTCAGTTCATAAAAATCACATAACAGCTTGACAAAAATGCAGACTTTCAGGTTCTAGGATTAAAGATTTTAATTCTGTTAATCTATTAAGAGATTTAA
Source organism: Dasyprocta punctata (assembly GCA_004363535.1). Classification (NCBI taxonomy): domain Eukaryota; kingdom Metazoa; phylum Chordata; class Mammalia; order Rodentia; family Dasyproctidae; genus Dasyprocta; species Dasyprocta punctata. The sequence continues at coordinate 4,595 of RJWM01032935.1, read as the reverse complement.
GAGTCTTACCTGTAACAAATGCTTCATATGAATCACCTTATACTTCTGCCTCTGGGAGCACATGAATTTATGGGGGGAGGGGCATGCATTGATTGTGTAACAAGTTTATGCCCCTGTCAGCATACCCACATGGGGCCAAGTGTCACAAAAGTCCAAGCGACCAAACATTCTGCCCAAGTGTGTGGCATCTTGAAAAACACATCAGTCTCAGTCCCTCAGCAAGAAGAGCCTATAAGTGAATTTAGAGGAACAGGAAAGCACACATCCTTTAAATGAAGGACAAGTCCTTGACAGAAGTCAGAACAGGGATAAGAATGGCAAGAGCTCCGAAACTTTGGTGGTTTTTGATGTTGTTGAAGACTCAGTGGAAAACCTGAGAAAGTTTCATTTTCTCAAAGAAATGAACAATGCTGCCATTATAATGAAGATTGATAGGGATAAATGGCCTGTGGTACCGGATGAGGATCTTGCGGGCACTTCACTAGATAAACTTAAAGATGAGCTACCTGAATGACAACCTCGCTCTGTTGTGCATAGTTATAAATATCAAAGTGACACTGGAAGTTTCATATCTTCTGTGCTTTGTTTTCCCCACTTCTGTTGGATGGAAGTCTGAACAATGATGATGTATGCTGGGAGTAAAGAATAAGTTAGTCCAAACAGTTGAATTAACTAGGGTATTTGAAATAAGAAATACTGAAAATCTCACTGAAGAGTGAACTTGTGTGTTTCTGAAGTATTTATGTACTAATATGACTATACTGGAACCAGACATAAATACTTACTGATGCCTAAAAATGCACTGTTACTTACAGTTTATTTCCTGTAGCAAAAAGAAAACATCTTCATTTGTGCAGTTTGAACACAGAGGAAATCATCTTCTCAAGTAATGAAACTTTGTAAAGTTTCCTTATATTTGCTACCTTATATTTTGAAGTGTTAGGTGGACTCCTTTTCTCCAGGGACTTTTTCAATTCTTGTGACTAATTTCTATAACCATGGTTCAGAATTTGTTTTTATTGACAGATACTATTGGAAAGTGGGTATTAGATTGTGATAGACAATTGCCTTCTTTTGACAAACATTAGATATTCATAGTTTATATATATGAAAATAGCATATTGTCACTTATCAAATTGTTGAAATTAATTTTGAGTTAAAGACTTGACTACCCAATTCTGACCCATGAATAATAATTTAATGTAACCTGCATTCTGAGTGTATTTTCATCAATTTCATAGCTCTTGATTTCCTATATCTTTTTAATTGAGTATAGAAATATTTTAATCAATCATTTATTCTTAAAGTCTGAATGTTAGATTTTATGATAGAATTAGGACTATTAGTGTTTATTCTTATAGAAAATAGCATCCTACAGTCTTAGAAATTGGTGGGTTGTAATAACCAAGGACTTCCTTCTGGTTTATGTTACTTCTAGATCATTTTTAATCTAAGTCAATAGCACTTTATTTATAAAGTTCCTCCTAATGTCTTGTGATCACTAATTATTTTAACTGTGTTAATACTGTGCCTTTGATTTGTTAGTTTTCTAGTTTAAGATTTTTACACTGCCAGTATTCTAGATTTGATGAAATTAATACTTTTTAAAGGTTTCAAGTAAAACAATTTTCTAATGTATGTATCTGAAATTTGTAATAAAAACCATCTCTTGCTTTTAAAATTCCAACCATCTGCTTGCATTGGTGAATATATAGCAAGAGAGAGAATTTGAGATATATTTGTGAACAGTTTTGTGCCACAAAAAAAATTACTTGTCTTAAAACTTTGACCAGAGGTAATATATTGGGTGATATGCTATGTACCCCCAAGTCCTCATATAATTTTGATGGGGCTGAGTTATTGGTTTGTTATTGGTTTGTTGTCTAGCACCAGTATTGGCAATGTGAGTGCTGTACCCACCCAGGGGTGGAGCCAACATACAGTGTAAAGGAAGGTGGGTCTTCTCTTTCCTCTCTCTCTCTCTCTCTCTCTCTCTCTCTCTCTCTCCAGCGCACCTTGCAGCTTGCAGCCACCATGAACAGCAGCCCCGCTACCCCATGCTGACTTGGAGCCAACTAAGTGTGAACTGAAACTCCCAAGAAACTGTAAGAATAAACCTTTCCTTCCCTAATTTTGGGCGTCAGGTATTTTGTCTTGGCAATAAACAAAAAGTAACCAAGACAGGTAATAACAACACCTCAAGAGAAATCACATTTTTTACCCTAAATGTCAGAACATATTCTAAACTGGACTTATAAATGATTAAATCAACATATTAAAGATGGCACTGTCAGAATAAAATGAGAATTCTAATAAGTACCATACTTTAAAAACAAGCAACATCTAAAGTTTCTAGAGGCTAACCAAATTCAACAAGGGAATTCATATATTAAGAATATCATAATCATTTCAAAACCAGCAAAGTCATTATTTTTGTCTTGGCATATTTTTCATTCCTAGATACTGTGCATTTCATTTTTGAGGGTTCTGTAATAACTTTTTTCACATATTTGTATATGCACATTCCCACTCATACCTGCCACACATCCAGAAATTTATTTTATTTAATTTTTATTTATTTATCTTTGGTCCTTGGGATCGAACTCACAATCTCACGCCTGCCAGACAGGTGCTTACACCACTGAGCTAAATCTTCAGCTGTAGTAACTATAATAAAGAAGTAAAGATAGTTGGAATTATCACAACATTGAATAGACCATCTTCTGCTCCCAGCACCATTTGGTTTCACTAATCAAGAAGTCAGAAACAAATCACAAGGCAGAGACAAGTAATTGCTATACTAGGTTTTTGCTTTGGTTAATGAGTTAAAGCGAGAAAAATGCCATGGAAATTTAAGAATTTCTTGAATAGATATTTTGATATTGGAGAATAACTTGCTCATAATTCTGCAGAAATGCAAATGAAATCCAAGTGGAGAGCAGTTTTAATTGTTTTGAATGAAGGAAGTGAGATTTTATTTCACCAAATTTTCATCAGTGAGAGAAACTGGTGCAGCAAGAATATATTTTTTAAAATGAGGTTTCTTGTTTTGTCTTTCATACTTCAGGTTTTGTTTGTTTTATTTTTTTGGAGTTTTTTTTAATATGGAAGTCCTCCATAACATTAGATAATACTGACCTGCCAATGCAGCTCTTAGTTTCCTTATTCTTTACAGGAACCAAGAGCTGTGAAGAAACTGTACCTTTCTGAGTTTGTCTGCTTCTGTCAATAACAAGACAAAAGATTGTTCACTTAGGGCAATAGTGGTGAACGTATGGTACACGTACCATAGCCAGCTGTTCGTTATCGCAAAAGCTCTAAAAGGTTCCCATTGCTGGCTTAGGGGATTAAAAGAATATGTTTTTTTATTCTGCAGGTCCTATGGGGAGATCAAATTCTGTGCTCTAAAGTGTTTCTCAAATATTTACATAAACTTCTCTTTAACTAAATCTTTTTTTATTTCAAAGAAAAAAGACACAGAAAAGAAAGACAAAAAGCAGAAGAGACAAACAATAACAACAAATCCAATACAATAACATTATAGGTTTACAAAACAAAATGATGGGAATTTGACAATGGTTATAACATTGCACATTGCTATCTTCAAAAGGGTTGTTTAGATTAACAGATATAGACATATAAAATTGATCTAATCATGAGTATTAACTGTTCTTTTTCAATAGCTAATACATTTAGTAGTATAGTCATTTTAGTTATCTTACATATACATATGTACAAATTTATCTCTTTTTCCTTTTCTCTTCCTTCTTTCCTCCTTTCCCCTATCCCAATTACTTTTGCTCTTTGAGCAGTTTCTTAACCTTGCACAGTATTTATTGTAGATTTTGGATTATATATACTTTTTCAGTTTCTTGCACTACAAAGACAATATGGTATTTACACATGTGAGTTTGATTTATTTCACTTATGAGTATGGTCTCAAGTTATGTCTGTTTACTTATAAAAGTCTCAATGCAATCTTTCTTGATAGCTGAGTAGTATGCCATTGTATAAAAATAACACATCTTTCTTACCTATTCCATGGATGATGGGCACTTGAGTTGTTTCCAAGATTTGGCTATTACAAATTGGGTTGCTATAAACATGGGAGCACATATATCACTGTGGTATGATGTTTTCAGTTCTTCTGGGAAAATGCCCAGAAGTGGGATAGCTGGGTTAAATGGGATCTCTAATCCTAGGTTCTTAAGGAATCTCCACACTGACTTCCACAGTGGCTGCACCAGTCTACACTCCCACCAACAGTGCAGGAGGGTTCCTTTCCCCCACAGCCCCTCCAGCATTTGTTGTTGGTTGATTTTTTAATCTTGGCCATTCTTTCTGGAGTGAGATGGAATCTCAGCGTTGTTTTAATTTGCATTTCCCGAATGACCATTGATGCTGAACATTTTTTCATATATTTATTTGCCATTTGTATTTCTTTCTCTGAGAAGTGTGTATTCATCTCAGATGCCCATTTTTGGATTGGGTCCTTGAAATTTAGGGGCCTGATTTCTTTTAATTCTTTATATGTTTTAGATAGAAGTCCTTCATCAGAGGGACAGTTGGCTAAGATATTTTCCCAATTTGTGAGT
>RJWM01032934.1:0-21038 GCA_004363535.1 Dasyprocta punctata | reverse complement strand
ACCGTGGTTAACCAATAAGATTTATTACTCAGGTAGAACTGATTAAATCAAGGATAAATGGGGAAGTGAGTCACGTAGTAAGTGGGGATGCTTAACGACAATGACTCTTTCTGTAAGAGGGTGGGATGTTGACTCCTGACTTTCTCAGGGTGATATAGAACTATGTAGAATATCAATCCTTAGGATATGGGTGTATTTGTTTTGCCTTTTGTCTTGATATCTGGCCCACAGCAATAGGTGTGTGTCTCTTCCAAGGTCAGAAGACATCTGTCCTCTGTGCCTGTTTCCTTGAGGGCCTAGCCCTGTCTGACCACCTATAATATTTCTGTCTAACTCAGTTGCCTGTAACAATGTCACCTGAAGGAATAGAGTTGGAATGCCTTAGTGTTACAGGCAACTGCATTAGTTAGAAATATTATAGGCAGCCAGACAGGGCTAGACCTTCAAAGGAGCTGGAACAGAGGACCAGGTGTCTTGTGACCTTGGAAGAGATACACACCTCTTGCTGTGGACCAGATCTCAAGACAGAAGGCAACACAAATGCAACCACACCCTAAGTATAAACATTAGAGATTAGGTATGGATCACCTTGAGAAGCCAGGAATTACCATCCCAACCCCCTACAGAAAGTCACTATCTATAAGAATGTTCACTTGCTATGTGACTTGCTTCCCTATTTGTCCATGATTTGGTCAATTTTACCTAAAAAATTATATTTATTAGCTGACCACAGTTCTGTCCCACCTTATGCCCATCTGCCTTGTGAGTTTCCAGTTTTCCTCATCATGGTTTTACTCTATAAAAGTCACTGGAATAGACAGAGTCTTTGGCAACCCATTCGGAACCCCTTCTGTCTCTTTCTCTCAGACAGAATGTTTCTTTCTCTCAATAAATATTTCTGCTCTTAACCTCTGTCATTCTTAAAATTCATTCTTTGATTTTAGAGAACATGAACTCATACTGCACATATATTAGGTCGGGGGTTTTATTCCCCTATATCATTAGGGTGTTCTGTATAGGAGATTCTGCACAGAGTTCAGAAGACAAGAAGGCTGATAGAAATCCTGTCAGTAAAGCCAGGTTCAGGAGAATTCTGCTGAGAAGGACTACATTGGTTGTTGGATTTCAGATGATGTGTGTTATGGTTTGACAAGAAATTTTTCTGCATTTTGATTGTGTCCAGAAACTTTGTCTGACACTGAGATTAAGAGTTGTGGGCTAATTAATTTGGCAGAAAAAATTTCAAGGCAATCTAACTTTGGGGCAGTGGCAGGGCTATTGTTGGAAACTTTTAGACAGATTTACGTTGTGAATCAAGAACAAAGGGCTCAGAAAGATAATTTAAAATGTGAGTTTGGCTAGAAAGGAAGCTTCAGCAGAGCTGTGAACTGCAAAGACAGAGCTGAGATCTCCATTCATGAGAAGGGACAGGAAAATAGGAATGATAGCCTGAGTTCAACACAAAAAGTAGCAAGTATCTACCCTTTGTAGCCTCAAAATTGCAAAAGTAAAAGACTGTGCTCTGAGAAGAAAACCACAGAGTACCATGTTACAGAATGGTGGTACCCACACTAAGTTCTTTAATGGTGGCTGTGGCCAAACCAGATTCCACAATGCGGTGGCATTGAGAATTTGTTCCTCAGAATCAGTTTCAGAGTTCTCAGTGATTCACACACTTGACCTCTATATTCAAAAGTGGAAAACCTGGCTACTGTTCCAGCTGACAGCAGACCTTGACATTATCCATATGGTTGCTGGTTTTAGGTACATGCAGAATGCAAGAGTTTTGAGGCTAAAAAGGATTTCGCACAGACTTCAGAAAAAGCCCTGTGGGGCCAGGCAGTTTGCCCCTGAGAAGGCAGTGTGTGAAGTTATGAGGGTGAAACCAAAGGTGCACAAGAGATTCCAGAAATTTGAGGAAGCCAGGAACATGGATCATCTGAGGAAACCTGAAAAGAGAGAGCAAAGTGTGCCTAAGGGAGAAATCTTGGGAGCTACTACTGTTACAGGAAAAGTGAGTTAGACAAAAATATTATAGGCAGTCAGACAGGGCTAAGTCCTCAAAGGAACCAGTGCAGAAGTTTGGATACCTTGTAACCTCTGAGGAGACAGACACCTCCTGCTGTGGGCCAGATATCAAGACAAAACACAGAACAAGTACACCCATAGCCTATGTATTGATATTCTAAATAGTTCTCTATCACCCTAAGGAAGTCAGGAGTCAGCATTCCAACCCCCTACAGGAAGAGTCACTGCTGTTAAGCATCCCTGCTTACTACGTGACTCCTTTCCTCATTTGTCCTTGGTTTAATCAATTTTACTTGAGCAATTAATCTTATTGGTTAACTGTAGTTATGTCCCACTGTATACCCCCCCTGCAGATTCCCATTTTCCCCGCCTTGGACCCGTCTAACCTCATGGTTTTACTGTATAAAAGTCCCTAAAAATGACAGAGTCCTTGGCAACCCACTCGGGTCCCCTTCTGTCCCTCAGACAGAAGCTTTCTTTCCCTCAGTAAATATATTCTGCTCTTACCCTCCATTGTTCCTAAAACTCATTCTTCGATTTTTAGAGAACACGAACTCGCGCCGGACATATAGTAGGTTAAGAGATTCATTCCCCCATATCATTTGGAGTTCTGGGATCATTTTTCCTATATCACTACCATCAGAAGTGCTGTAGGGTCAGAGTCATGCAAACCCTTTGGATTTTACAACATGTCATAGATTGCTTTGGATGTTCCACATGGAACTACAGCACTTAATGTTTACCCTGCTGAATTTTTTTGGTCTTGCTTTAGTCTCATTCCTTTATATTCCTATTTTTACCTTTTGGAATGGCAATGTTTATTTTGTTCCATTGAATGTTGGAATTGTTTAACTTTCTTTTCATTTGTACAGAAGCTCAGAGGTAAGAGTTTGCCTTAGATCTTGGAGAAGGCTTGACACTTGGACTTTTCAGCAATGCTGAAACTGTTAGGATTCTGACAACTCTTAGAGATGGACTAAATGTCTTCTGCATAAAGTATGTCCATGAGTCTTTGGGAGACAAGGGGTAGAATTTTATGGATTGTGTCTGGATATCCCCCTCATGCAGTCATGGGAGCAGATTTCTAGGATTTGTGATTGATTCATGGTCTAAAGCTTGGATTATGGTTGTTAGTGCTGCACTCACTATAAGGGTGGGGTAGCCTCCACATAATATAAGAGACAGAGAGTTTCATGTCCATGCTCCTCCCTTTGTTTTTTTGTTGCTTTTGCTGTCTTCCTCCGCTATGAATGCTTGCCCCTCAGTCACACCACCGGACTTGGAATCAGTTGGGTATGGACTGAAACCTCCACAAACTCTGAGTTAAATAAGCCATTACTTCCTTAATTTTGAATGCTGGGTATTTTGTCTCAGCAACAAGTGAAAAGTAACTAAGACAGGATGATACTTTAAATTATGAGACTCTTCTCCAGTTACTGGGTTTCTGCTTAAAATATAAATGATGGAATGAAATATTTTACATTCAGGCTCTTGTTACTCTTTATCAAAGGAAATATTGAAGAAATATGATACTTATAATGGCCCCCAAGGAAGAGAAAGATATCCTGCATGACTCTGTCACAAGACTTCCACTTGTCTGTTTGGGGGATGTGGGTCTCTCTGACCTGTTAATACTGGCAGGTATTCACCACCACCTCTTTATAGTCTGTAAATCAGGCCCCCTTTTCAGGTACAGATATCCAAGAGACTAGAAACTATGCAAATAAACAATATGCTTAAAAGTAGGAAAAATTATCCTGGAACCTTTATTCTCCCTTCAACAATACAAAACTGGGACAGTCATACTATTGGGGAACTAAGAATAATATCTGATATGCTATCTGCTTTTACCCGAGAGATGATGAGGTGTGTCGAGTCCCTAGATTTGGGTTACCACAGTCCCTCCAGAGAGACAATGGAATCACTTTTGCCTTTCTAATAACTCATAGAGGAGCAACAACTTTAGGAATAAAGTACTACCTCCATTTCACTTGGAAGCTTCAATCTTCTGGAAAGGTAGATAGACTGGAACCTCAGTTCAGAGCTATCCTGAATACAAAAGTTTGTCATGGTGCTTCTTAAAAAATCCTCCTAGTCAGGTCAGATCTAGGCAGTTCATCTTCCCAAGCAGACTGCAGTCATGCATTGTAAAGGGCACCAAAGAAACATGTCTGAATTCTCCTTGATAAATCAAAAGTCTGATAGCAAAGTGAGAACTCGCCTACTCATCCTTATTCCCAGTTCTTGAAGGACCATTAAAACCAGTCTATACTCCCTAGGAAAATAAATAGGTCTCAGGGTAAGGGAAAATTAAAAAGAGACACTTGTGGTGTTTAGTAAACAAACTGATCCCTCTTCATGGGATATAGTTGAAGTCTACGAAAACACTTCATAATTCCTTTCCTATGGTAAGAGATTCTACATTGGAAATGGTCACCCAAATTTTCACAGAACCAGGACTAGCTATAACCACCTGATAGGACTGCAAAACATGCACAATCTGTGCCTACAATAACCCAGGCAAGTCCAAACCACATTTATTTGAACTTATACAGAAGAGAGGGACATACACTGGGAAGGATTGGCAATTAGACTTTAAATATACACCAACGTGGAAGATATCAACAAATGTTGGTTTTGATTGACACTTTTACATGCTGAATTGAAATGAAACCTTTCCTACCCATTCAGTAAAGGCTATGGAGGCAGCCATGTTGCTTCTTAAAGAAATCATTCCTACATTTTGATTACCCAAGTCCCTCCAGAGAGACAATTGACCTTCTTTTACCTTCCTCATAACTGAAGGAGCAGCAACAACTTTAGGAATAAAGTACCACTTGTGTCTTCTGGAAAGGTATAGAGAACCAACCAGACCCTAGAGCGAGCTCTGGCAAAACTTTTCCAAGAGACATCTGAGTCTTGGTTTCAATTTCCACCAATAGTGCCCACAAAGCTTTGTAAAATGCCCAAAATTGGGCTGTTTGAGCCCATCTGAGATGTGACATGAATGAACATTTCTGTGTTCCGATATTTTTTGAGAAAAATGAAACTTCAACTATGGCATGCCTGCTGACAACCCCCTCCTTTTCCAGTTGTAATAAGCAAACAGTTTAACTATATCCTGTTATTTTACACACTCACCAGCCAAAGCCACCCAGATGTGCAGAACTGTAAACTGTTGCCTTTGAGTAAAATGATGCCTTTAAGAGTTGCCTTTGTTCTGTGTAGAAGATGACCTCATCACCACTCCTTGAATGCAAAAAAAAAAAAAAATCGCTGCAACATTACTTAAATTGAGTCTTATTTCCATATACTGATATGTACAGAGTGGGCTATGCTATTCCATTCTTCCTTCAGTTGGCTTAAGAAATGCAAATGAGGCTAGATAAGGTACTGATATGTTTCCTCACATAGTGCTCTCTGTAAAGGATTGAGTGTAGCGGAATGGCAGAGCCAGTCAGATACAGGAATGTAGCTGGGTAAAGCCTCAAAGTGAGCTGCAATGATTCCCCAGGGCACAAAAGTTCACATAACAGAAACTGAAGCAACAGCCTCCTGAAAAATCCTAATTGAGTTATAGAGACTGATCCTTCTGCATATCATTTTCCTTGTATATTGCAAAGATACTTTTCTCTCCACCTGGCTAGCCAGCTCAAGTTACTCATGTAGTTTTTGCCAACCTTATTGTCACTCGTCCTTGAACCACTTCCTTCTTCACAAAATAATAAATTCTGGAAGAGGCCTTGGATCAGAATCTTTGTCCATATATCCTCACTTGGACAGAACTTAGGACCCCTTGGCTTCCCATAACTTTGAATATATCTTAGTGTCTTTACTCTTGCTGTGGGTTACATTAGAGATGGTAGATTGGAATTAATTCACTGGAATTCCAATAACTATTCTATGGGATTACAAATATAAATTTCTGAATTATGAAGTGAACTGAAAAAAAGGAATTAACTCACTGTTATTCCAATAATGATTCTATGGGATTACAAAAATAACTTTCTGGATTATGAGAACTGGAAAAAGGATTGCAATATTGGATTGCAATATACAGTATTTGTATTGCAATATATAATAGAATTTCAATGGTTCTGCTTTAGTTTTCCCAACACAAGCCCTATGTAAAGCTTGCTTGGGCTCAAACTTTGGAGTGCCAAACATCTCTGGGCAAGATAGCATAATAAAGTTTGGGTCCTCCCACTTCTCCAAGTGCCATTCAGTTTCTTTGCCTTTGTTAAATGTAGAATTTCTGTAGCAATATGATAGTAGACCCAGATACCACAAGACTCTTACAATATCTCAATCTAGTACAACAGGCTATCTAAATGTATGGGAACAAAATCCTGCCATCCGCTGGGCCAGGTGGACAACATACTGTCAGTCCTGGGGACCAAGTTCTCATACAAACTTGAATAGAGTGAATCAGTTAGTGTAAAGTCAAAATAGAAGGACGTCTTTTCCATGATTCTTGCCACATTCACTACAGTAAAAATGGTAGGGACAGATAGTTGGGTTCATCTGTATAGAATAAAGCTAGCCTCACCTGAAATTTCTGAAAAACAAGTTCACACAAAAGGAAAAAACTACTCCTGTGAGCGAGCCTCTGGAATACTTGAGACTTCTCTTCAGAGAACAAGACTGTAATGCTGCTGCAGGAAGTATGGTAATCTGACTTGATTCTCATATTTGAGTTAATAGTGAAGCCCTTTTGTCCCATCAAACAGGCAGCTCATTGGTCAGTAACTGTTTTCTCATTATTTTCTGACAGGCTTTCCTTGGTTTAACCCAGCAGTACACCACAGCATTCCAAGGGAGTTGGAGGGCACATAATCTCCAGTAGGAAGGATCTTCCAACCTGAAAAAGCTATAGAAGACAGAGACCTCCACTCCTTCAGCATCCCACAATGATTTATGGGGATATGTGTCTCTCAGGGGAAAATAAAAGAGGAGATTAAGGACTTGTCAAAACTGGGGAACAAAGTATAAACTGTATGTTTCAGGATCCTGGAATACATGTCAGAACCTTTCCCAAAACCCTGCATGTGGACATCTTTCAAGAATTTAAGCAGGTTTTCAATGAGATGTGCTAGGCCTGATTTCAGCCTGAGGCACGGGATACCAGCCTCCCCACTCAGGACTGGTGTGTAGTAGGTCTTTAATGTTTCCTCACAATTTGGATGGCTTAAAAGGACATAGGTGTCATAAAGAACTTGTTACTACAGATTTCCTCATGATAGCCTGCCCTATATCATCCAGGATGTATATTTCTCTTGGTGTTTCCCCTTTTACAAGGCCCAAACTTGCTATGCAGAACCAGCTTCTCCCTTGCTCTGCACTGTTACTTTTTTTTAAAAATAAACTTTGTAACTTCTTTTTGCTTGTTTTGTTTGAATAATTGTTTCAGACAAGAGGAACCTAGAATTCAACTCTAGAGAGAAAAGCAATGCAAACCAAGAGGAACCTAGAATTCAACTCTAAGAGAGTTATTTGGTAAGCCACTTTTAGGAGACTATCCAGTAACACAATGTCTCTTTCTGTAATCTAACTTCTCATAGCTCTTTAATTTTTTTCTTTTACTGTTGACTGTGTAATGGTGGTGCACACCTCTAATCTCAAAACTCAGGAGGCTGAGGCAGGAGGATCACTGTGAGTGTGAGACAAGTCTGGGATACATAGTGAGTTCAAGGTCAGCCTGAACTGCAGAGAGAGAGATCCTATCTCAAAAAATAAAAGAAAAGAAAAGAAAGAAAAGAAAACAAAAGGAAAGAAAGAAATAAAAAAGAAAGAAAGAAAGAAAGAAAGAAAGAAAGAAAGAAAGAAAGAAAAAAGAAACTGCAAAAAAACTTTACTGTTGAATCACAGTATAGTGGAAGAACATTTTACCTAAAGACCTAGCAGGAAAACTCAGAAAAAAGTAGTGACATGCATGGCAGTAATCAGTAATGCACAACCATAGAATGCACCAGATAATTCAATTGATATTTCGATACTATAAAGGATTTGGTATTGTCTCTGTATGATTTTTATTTAAAAGAAGGTAAAAGCCAATTCATTTACATTTCATTATAGTAGAAGACATGGGGGAGCATTCTATGATAGGAAAAAGCACACAAATTGCACATTTCTGGAAATTGAGACCACATTAAAACCAATAATGGTTTCTACATAGTATGGAAGAAAATATTTCTTGAATATATTTAACTGAGTAAACTACTGTGTTCTTATTAGACTACATGGAGATTATTAATGACAGCAAAGAGCAAAAATGACGTATTAGACTTAAAATCTTTTTGTTATATGAACTAATTGACTTTTCCCACCTTTCATTTAAAGTGAATTATCTATAGTCCTGAAGAGAACTTTTGCATAAATTTTATTTTAGAAAATTATAGTGATGCAAAATTCACCTATTTCCTCTTTACAACTCATCTGTGCAATACTGCATGTCTTTAAATTTTAATTTTTGAAAGACATCTCATTTTAAATAACAATAAAATTTGCTAGTGTCTTTAAGGCTACTATAAAGATATTTACAATTACCTGTGACTTGTCCAAACCCTGAGGTCATATTTTATGGTTCTATTAGAAGTGACCTTCACTGACAGAATTCAGAGAGGGAAAAAGAGGTCATTTTTTCCTTTGTTTTTATGTGTCATTTATTAGATATTGTTAAGAAGTCAAAAGATTTTGTGGTTCCTGATCTCAAGGATAAAAGAAAATCATAAAGAGCTTTGCAAATAAGTCTACATTTTGTAAGCTGTGCACAACATGAAACAATTTAATATTAAAGTAATATCTTAAAGTTTCAGTTTCTTTTTATGCTTTGGTAAATATGTGAAATAGATACATATAACTGACATACGTTCGTATAAGTCTCAATCTTTACATCAAGAAATTCCCTTAAAATGCAAGTATATTGTAGATGCCATGTGAGCTACTACTGTCTACCAATATCTATATTAATATGCAAGAATATTATAAAAATTATATATTGCTCTTTATCCACATATTATTAACTATATGATATTCAGCAAAAATTAAAGATTTATAAATTATTTTTGCTATATTATTATTTTTAGAAAATGAATACATCTTTTAATAATGTCATAGCATAACGATTAGCACAAAAAAATTCCTTCACATGTCACAGCAGATATTTATTGCCAAGTAAGACATGTGAACAAATATAATATGAATAGAATATCTTCACACTAATTAAAGGCCATTTGCCATAAAACTGTGCACAAAAATTGCTTAGATTTTTGTAAGAAATTATTTTTGTATATAATATTATGAAAACACTCTAATTGTGTAAATTCCTATAATTTTGCCATAGACCATAACTGTGATTACTAAAGATCTAAAAACCTACATGTATATCAACTAAACATATATATATGTATATATACTGTACTCTATATATGTATACTATAGAGACAGGGACAAAGACAGACTGTGAGAGACATATAAGACAAGCCTTGTGATATTTAATCTTGTCTGAATTATTTCATTTATCATTATGACCTCAATTTGCATTCATTTACAGTGACTGGAGCTTATCTTTCTTTATGACACTGTAGTACACCATTTTGTATAAATACACTTTCTTAATCCATTTGTCTGTTGATGACTGCATAGGCTACTTCCAAGATTTAGCTTTTATAAATAGTGCTACTACAAACATGGGTTTGCATATATCCCTGTAATATAATGAAGACACTTTTTAATAAAGTTATGAGACACATTAGTAAAATAAGATGGAGAAAACAAAAGTATGCAGACACACACACACACACTCATTCACAGACACATAGACTGTGATATGCAGAATTCTAAGATGAATCTCAAGATTTCTGCACCCAATATAATAATATTCCTTTGAATGTGGGTAGAACCTGTAAATGGAATATCACTCCCATTATGACTTGCATGATAAGCAAAGCATATTTTGTAAGTTTCAATTCCTCATGATTGTTCATGTGACTTAAAGAAGGACCAGGTTATGGAAACATATATATCATTCTGAGTTATAGAAACAAATAGGGGATTAGATTTTCTAGGTTTTGGTGGAGATGTAAGCTATCTGTTGTGCAGATAAATAAAAAGCAAAACAAAAGATTATATAAGAGATTGAGGTAGATAAATCTTTCTCAAATGGGAAGAGGATTAAGAGGTGGTGGAAGAGGGCCTGGAGTTTGGCTCAGTGGCTTCAGCACCTGCCTGGCAGGCGCGAGGTTGTGAGTCTGATCTCCGGTACAAAAAAATAAAATAAAATAAAATAAAAGAGGTGGTGGAAGGAGGCATGGTGGGGGGAGGCGATAAAAAGGAATAAAGGTGTGTTATGACCAGGCATCAGTTCTTTACAAGGAATGTATTATGTACTGCAAATATGCATTAATAAAAACTTAATTATAAAAAACTTAGAGCAAGCCAGGCATGGTGGCGCATGCCTTTAATCCCAGCACTCAGGAGGCTGAGGTAGTAGGAGCGTTGTGAGTTCGAGGGCGGCTTGGGCTACAACGCGAGTGCAAGGCTGGCCTGAACTGCATAATGCAAGCCTGCTTCAAAAGACTAGGGCCGGGAGTTTGGCTCAGTGGCTTAAGCACCTCTCTGGCAGGCGTGAGGCTGTGAGTTTGATCCCTGGTGCTTCAAAAAAAATATTCTCCTCTCCTGTTATCTGTTGATAAGATTCTTTGGAAAGGATCCATGACAAATTAATTCCTTTTTGAGGATCAAATTGAGGTAGATAAGAGTAGCTCAGAAAATTCATTTTCATTCATTTATTTTGCTTAAGTACTTTCAGGTCAAATTAATCAACATACCCAATTTAGGGACTCATTATTTGAACTTTTTCAAAGACATGATTTTCCACCACACCATACTCAGGTTCAAGGATTCATTCAAAGGGTTTAAAGAACTTAGGAAAATAATTCCTTATGCTCATGACTTTATTAGATAATAAAAATATAGTCAAGTATACAGAGTAATAGCCACATAAAGAGATACACAGAACAAGGTTTAGAGGGCCACACAAGAAGGAGCACATACCCCTGCAATTGGGGTATACTACCCTTCTTCCCAGCACCTGGATATGTCCATCAACACTGGCCTCCAAACATGGTCTTCAAAGGATTATTTTGAAGGTTTTATAATATAGGCATGATGCATTTGTAAAATTAATCATTAGGATTTTCATTAGCAGGAAAACTAGTTCTTTGAAGAACATACATATTTAGAATTTAACATATTTCCCCCCAATAAGTCCTAACCAGTAAAACAAGCCCTATCATGACTTTTCACGATGCTTGCCATGTAAGCGCTAGCATAAAAATTAGCCCCAGTTAAGAACATCAGCCAGACTAATACATTTTGTACAACCATTGCAAACTAAATGAATGTATTGAATTATAAAATATTAACATATAATTAAATATAAACAAATAATACTATTAGCATTAATACTTAAAATAACTGCTAACATAAATTATAATTAAGCATTTGTAAATACCCAAGAGGGAACATTTTGATGAAAGGTAAACTTCTATACAAAGCAATGAACCCAAGATTTATTCCTGAATTACCAATCTGAGTACACATATGATGCAAGCATAATATGTGCACTTGATAACAAGGGATATGATTTTGTCTAATATGTATATTTGTGATTGAATATGTTGCTTATTGTAACTATGCACTATGAGCAGGCTACATGGACCAGAAAGCTGTTCTCTTAAAATTAAGTTTATTGATACAATTTAGATATCCATAATGATTTGTTTATCATAGACAGTTTGTAACTGCATATGATATATCTCATTTCCTGTTTTATCTGTAATCTCCTCCCTTCAATTCCTATTCCCATCCTTATTTACAAAGCATTGTTTCCATTTTGTCTTATTTTTGTTATTTTTCTTTTTCCCTTCCCTGCTTTTCTCCTTCCCATTAACTAGTTCTTCTTTTGTTTTGAACATTGCTTTCCTACTTCAAAATATCCATTCTCTCTTTTTACCTTTAATTACTCTTTAAATTTTTCACACGAGGAAGACAATCCAATATTTACACAAGTGTTTCCATTTTGTTTCACTTAAGAGTTTGGCCTGAAGATGCAACCATTTACCTAGAAATGTCTCAAATTTATCCTTTATGTCACAGTAGTACTCCATTGTATTAAATAAACTTTTTTTATCCATTTCTTTGTTGATGAGTATTTGGGTTGCTTACAATATTTAGCAATTACAAACTGTGACTATAAAAATGGGTGCACATATATGGCTGTGGTCTGATGTTCTAATTCTCCAAAGAATACTCTCAGAAGGAAAATACCTTGGTCAAATGAGACCTCTAGTCCTAGTTTTTTGAGGAATCTCCACACTGATTTCCACAGTGGCTTCACCAGTCTACACTCCCACCAATGGTGGAGATGGATTCCTTTTTCTCTTGTAGTCCATTTGGCATTTGTTACTGTTTGATTTATTTTTTAATTTTCTTTTAATTATTTAAAAGAAAAAAATACACAGAAAAGGAAAGCAAAAAGCAAAAGAGACAAACAAACAACAACAGCAAACCCAAAACAATAACAATATAGGCTTTCAAAACAAGATAGGAATTTAATAATGGTTGCTGTATTACATATTGTTATTTTCAAAAGAGTTACTTAGATTACCAGATATAGACATGCAAAATTGATTTAATCATATGAGGAAAGGACTGGTTGATTTCTTGATGATAGCCATTCTTTCTGAAGTAAAATGGAATATCAGCATTGTTTTAATTTGCATCTCTTGAGTGACCACAGATGTTGAACATTTTTTTCATATATTTATTTACTATTTGTACTTCTTCATCTGAGAAGTGTGTATTCATCTCAGAGGCTCATTTCTGGATTTTGTTTTTAAATTGGGGGCATCTGATATTTTAAATTCTTTATATGTTCTAGATATTAGTCCTTTGTCTGAAAGACAGCTGACTAAAATTGTTTCCCATTCTGTGGGTTGTCTTTGCACTTTGTTGTTGATTTCTTTTGCTGTGCAAAAACTTTTCAGTAGGATTAGATCCCAGTGATTGACTCTTTGTGCTATTTCTTGTGAAATTGGTATATTATTGATGAAATCTTTGCCAATATGCATGTTTTCAAGAGTTCTGATTATTCTCTCTTGCAGGAGATTTAGTGTTTCTAATTTAATATTTAGATCTTTGATCCATTTCTGGAAGTGCTACTTTAAGGAAAGTTACATTGCTGGATATTAGAGATTAAGGCCAATGATTTTACAGGAAATGAAGTCACAAGAAATTCAGGCTAGAGCTGGGCATGGTGGTGCACACCTTTAATCCCAGCACTCAGGAGGCTGAGGTAGGTGAAGCATTGTGAGTTTGAGGCCCACTTGGGCTATAACATGAGCACAAGGCCGGCCTGAACTATATAGTGCTGTCTCAAAAAACTAGGACTGGGAGTTTGGCTCAGTGGCTTAAGCACCTGCCTGGCAGGCACAAGGTTGTAAGTTCGATCCCTGGTGCCAAAAAAGAAAAAAAGAAAAAAAAAAGAAAAAAGAAACTCAAACTAGAATTCAGGGTTGAATGGTTATTTCAATGTTTCAGAAGATGATATGAATGCATTTGATAAAGTGTACATCACCACTGTATATGATTCAATGTATATTTGTCTTTATTAAAAATAAGACATTCCCTCAAAATGAATCTTACTGCATTTTCTGGAGCAAAAGTTAACATGAGATCCTGTCTTAATTTGGGGGAAATGTAGTATTTAATGTGTATTTTTAAATTTTATTTTCAAACTGATATATAACAATATAAAATTTTGGCATAGATCCATGTCTTCAGCAGAATGCATGGACCCATAGCACAGGCAAAAGGTATAGACTGTTTACCAGTGCCAAACCACCTGCAGACCTGTGGATTCCATACCTTGGTCCAACTTTTGCCAGATGGTAACTCACTGTATCTTTTTTTTTCCCTATTGCATGGGACACAAAAAATGCCAACTAACAAATGAATTTGTCCATGGGTGAGACAAATGTCCAAATTAGAAAATCTTGATTGAATTCTACTTAATTTCTCTGGGGATATTAGAGACAACACATAGCTGCAAACAATAACCACACAAGCAACTACAAAACAGCCAAACTGTCCAAGGAAGAAGGCAATGCCACAGAGAATAGAAAAGCCTGAAGAGTTTGGTGCTTCAGAAAGAAATAACAGATGGTAAAGAAGTGCTAGCCCCAAGAAAAACACACATTACTGTAAACTGAAAACAAATAAACAAACCAAAACCAAAACCACTCAATCAAACAAGCAAAGAAAAAACAGCAAGGGATTTTACCCTGAAGTTGACTTCATGGTGGATAGAGTTTGAAAGCAAAAACCAAAAACTTAGTGCAGCATTGAACATATTGCCAGAGTTTAATCATCACCTTTCTGGGAAGGGGTTGATCATGTAGGACTGAGTCACAAAGCACCACTATAGTTTTACTCTTAAGACTGAAGTGTTATTCTACCACAGTGACTGATGAGTTAAAAGAGACAGACTTGCAGTTATTGAATCCTAGATATAGATCAATTATAATGCTCTGAGAAGTACATACTCAAGTCAGGAAAGTATATGGGGCCTGTATTCAGTGGTGGGAGGACAGCTTTGGGGAGTCTGGCTTACAGAGATAACTGGATCTGAAAGTGAATGCACTGAGTCCAACAGACTGATTTAGCCCACATTCCACAGCCAGAGGACATCAATGGTCTTGTTCCTCTGTGTATCAGTGTTAGTGGGGACACATATCAGCTTGAACAGTGGCTATGGACAGGGATTTACAGATTGGGAAGACTTTGAAAAGAGGGCTCAACATAAAGACTCAAAGAGGGGAAGAGATGAACTTGAGTTGCTGGATTAAGGTCTCTAGGCTCTGGAAGAAAAACACTCAGCTAGACATATATACAATTTTATTTCTTCCCCCCCTTTTGACCATTTTTTCTCTCTTCCATTAGAAATTTTATTTTATTTAATTTTTTGGTAAATTTTGGAGTTTTATCACCCATTTTCTTTTTCTCTCTTTCAAATTTTACTTTATTTGTTTGATTAGACCTCACTCTCTCACACTCATTTCATCTCTCACTCTTTCAGTTTGTTTCCTTAGTATCCATTTTTCTTCTAGTTTAATCTCTGTTCCCTATTATTTATTTTTCCTAGTATATTTTTTCAGTCACTGTTTGCTAATAACATTAATTTTCTTTTATTCCATAATAGATCTTTTAGTTTACTTTTACCACCTTCTTGTCATCTTTTATTGCTTGATTTTTCAATTCCTACTTTTAGTTTTCTGTCACACTTCCTTTTCCCACAACCTCTAGTCTCATTAGTATAGCTATTAACCCTTATGAATCTCTAGAGAGTTGAATTTATCTTACAACAGTTGAAAACTGTGCTATTGTTAATGGAGGTAAATTTCCTTTAGTGAGTAGATATTTTTAGACATCATTGTCTGATTTCTCTTATAATTTTTTCTATAACTCTAGTGCTCATTGCTATGGTTGAAGTATTTGTACTTGATGCTAATGATGTTGCAGATTTCATTAATTTAGGGAAGATGACATAGCTATCGCTATCAACTGCTTTTCTCTATGCATTATTATCCAGATTGCTTCAGCATCATAAACAATGTTGTAGCACATTCCAAAAGAACTGAATACTGGGCTAAATAGGCTGAAAACTCCCCTTCTCACCAAATGGAAGTGCTTGAATCCTGTGATGGATATAAAGTTCAATAGATAGCTATCCCTCGATAACCTCATTGGAAAGTAGAATTAC
Organism: Dasyprocta punctata; assembly: GCA_004363535.1. Taxonomy (NCBI): domain Eukaryota; kingdom Metazoa; phylum Chordata; class Mammalia; order Rodentia; family Dasyproctidae; genus Dasyprocta; species Dasyprocta punctata. Next base: position 5,188 of record RJWM01032934.1, on the reverse strand, counting down.
CTAAAGAGGTCTCAATATTAGCAATAAAGCTATCTAACATAAACAAGTTGTAGGTCTGAGCACATAAAACAGAGTAACAAAAACATGAACAAACAAACCAGCAAAATGACTCCCAATCTCCCAACTCCCGCACAGCAAATCCAAGGGCAATTGAATAGAAAGAAATCAGAAGCCATAGAAAAGAAATATTTCAAATGGTAGTAGTGAAGATAACAAAATAGATCAATAAGATGCTGGAACAATTCTAAGCAGAAGTAATTAAAGAAATGATGATCTTTTAAAAAAATATTTGTTTTTTAACACCAAGTACATTTGTTAGAAAAGAAGGAAGTTATGAAGTATCCTCATATCTTTCCTTATGAAATTAGAATTAAAAAAGAGTAAAACTAAGAACAAATAGAAGAAAATAATAAAGATTAGAAAACACAATCCCTTATCAAACATCATTTTCATAAAAATTAACATTTTGATTCTTACATTTCTGTAGAAATAAAAAAAGACTCAGAATAATCTAAATATCTTTGATAAAGGAACAAAATTAAAGCTCCAACCCTCGCCAATCTCACAACTTATCACAAAGTTACACCAATCTTGACAAAGCAGCATTGATATCAAGATGAATAAACCAGGAAGGTACCAATATGAAGTCCAAAAATATATACCCACGTAGCCGACAATTGATTTCTGGCAAAGACGCAAAAGTATGTAAGTGGAGAAAGAATTATACCTTCACTAAATATACTAGAACAACTGGATAACCATATGCAAAGAAAAAAAACTTATAGCACATCAAAAATTTCTTAAGACATCCAAAAGTCAACTCAAAATGGCTTACAGTGGGTTAGCTAAAATAAAGGCAGGTGAGACCTAAGTCATTACTTTAGCTGAGGTCAATCTTTCTGGGACAAAAAGACTGAGACAAGGTGTAGAAGGGAATATAAAACTGTTAAGTTACTTAGTTAAGCTTCTAAACTTCTCAAGTTTACACAATATATCAACCATTACAGTATGGTAAATTACTAGGAGAAACAAATGAAATGAAAATGAGATTATATACTGGGCAATATAAATTAATGTGCATGGTAGGACAAATCTGATGAGACTGAGAATTGCTGAAGGTACTAGAGGAGAAGCTATGGAGAAAAATGTTCAAAGAAAAAAAAATAATGAGATGAGTTTTCTTTTTATTAGCATGTTTGCAGTGCATATGAATTAAACTCATTTTAGAAAACTGGTGTATATATGCATGTCACATCTTAACCATTTTTTATGCCTCCTTCCAACTCTCCCTTTTGTCCCCTTAACTAGATCCCTTTCCTAACTTAAAAAATCTACCTCCTTTTCAACCATCTCTGCTTTATGTTTCTCTTTAAATTATGCATATGGTAGACTTCTCTATAAAAGAAACCATGTGATAGCTAACCTTTTGTTTCTGATTTAATTTACTTAGCATTATGATCTCCAGATTGATCCAATATTTTGAAAATGATTCAAATTTATAATTTTTATTACTGAGTCATACTCTAATATGTATATATATACCATATTTCCTTTATTCATTCATCTTTTGATGTGAATATAAGCCATTTCCGTAATTCAGTTATTGCTAAAATTATGGCTTGCATGTATAACTGTAATATTTTGATTCTCCTGGGGAATTTTATTTTCAATTTTATTTTCAGTTTGTTGAGTAATATCCATACAATTTATATGGTGGTTGTACTAGTCTAAATTTCCTCTAACAATTTAGAAAGGGTCTTTATCCCCCAAAATTTTTGAGCCTTGGTTTTTGAGTACTATATGATAACGATTGTTTCTCCAGTAAGCTAGAATCTGGGTGTTGTTTTGTTGTTCTGATATGCATTTCTCTAGTGACTAAAGATGCAAAAGATTTTTTCATGTATCTGTTGGACATTTGTACTTCTTTTGAGTAATGTCTATTCAATTCAGTTCTCTAGTTATTGATTTGGTACATTTTTCCATAGTTGTTCTACTGCATCTGATCATATCCTCATCATCTTTTGTCATCATCACTAAGGAAAATTCTAAGCAGTCATCTGTACCTCTCTCAGACTCCATTTGCACATTAGTCTCATCTTGATCAGGAAGAGGCTATTTTGCTCCTTCTCTGTGTTCCTTCACTATGCCTTTCTCTAGCTTTCTCTGTTCCTTTAATTTTTTTCCAGGATTTCCAGTAAAGAAGCAACTTTTTGTTTTATTGGTCAACATCTTCTTAATGTTCTGAGGGCTATCTCGTTTCAATATCCCAGACATGGAAGAAGACGCTGGCTGTTCATTCAGAAGTAAAGTCACTTTTTTGTTGTTGCTGTTGTTTGTTTGTTTTTGGTACTGGGGATCAAACTCACAACCCTGCGCCTGCCAGGCAGGCACTTACATCACTGAGCTAAATCCCCAGCCCTATTTTTTAAGACAGAGTCTCACTATGCAGTTCAGGCTGGCCTTGAACTCACTTTGTAGCCCAGGCTGGTCTCGAACTCAGAAGGATCCTCCTGCCTCAGCCTCCTGAGTGCTGGGATTAAAGGCATGTGCCACCAGTCCCAGCTAGTAAAGCCACTTTTGACATTCCCTGTGGTATTTCTTAGCATCTATTTGCTCCAGATCATTACAGTCTAAGCAGAATTAAGAACTTGTACCAAGTAACTGTCTAAATAAGTATAATAACCCCACTATACACCTGAGACTTGCCTGGGCTTGCTCCATGCTCCAGAGGCTCTAAACTCTTCACAGCCAGATACAAGGTCCTGGTGGTGCCACACTTTGGGGTGTGCTCTGCCTAGACACCTGGGTCCCAGAAATACTGAACCCCACCTAGTAAGGTGGAAGGTCCAGCAACACATTCAGGGAGTGCACCCTCACTAGCTGCACAGAGGACTGAGCTCTACCCAACCCAGTTGTCAGTGCAATCCAGCAGGGGAATGCCTGGCCAGCCTTGCAGGACACAGGTACTGAGCCCAGCCCAGCCCAGAGTCCCAGAGCTGCTCATCATGGAGTGATCAGCATAGCTGCAGGACCTTAGAGAACTTGAGCTCTGCCCATTAGAGCACAAGGTGCGAGCTCCATTGTTCAGGGGTACAGAGAGCTGCAGATCCTAGAGGTTGCGAACCCTGCCCAACCAGGAGCAAGGCCCTGGCACTATATGACTGGGACTCACCCAGGCTTGCCCCGCACTACAGAGACTCTGAAGTTATTGCAGCCAGACGCACAGTCCTGGTGGTGCCACACACTGGGTTGTGCTCTGTCTAGCCGCCTTGGGCCTGAAGATTCTGAACTCCACAGAGCCAGGCTGAAGTTCCAGTGACATACCCCAGGGGTGCATCTCTGCTAGTCACCTGGGTTGTGGATGTTCTGAATGCTACACAGTGAGGTTCTAGGCCACAGCAACAAGCTCCAGGAGTGTGACCCTGCTTGCTACAGGGAGGATACAAATGTTGTCTAGCACAGCATCCCAGAGCAACCCAACAAAGTACATCAGGGGAACATCTGCCAGCCTAACAGTCCAAAGAACACAAGGGTCCAGTGCCATAATCTGGGGGTGTGCCCTGGCTAGCCACAGGGATATTAGAGGATTGAAGCAATACCCAGGACAGTGTTCCAGTGCAATTCACTGGGAGGCTGTCTGCCCAGCCACACAGGTCCCAGAAGAAAATGAAAAAATGAAAGAGCAACAGGCAGTATCAATCCTCCAGCCCACTGAGAATAAACCTGAGACACTGAAACGGAAGACACTGGGAGTCATTCAACTGAACTTTCTGAAATGACAGCAAATGCAGTAAAGAAACAGCTTAATGAAGCTATAGAGAAATTCAAATCAGAAATAATCTCTCAGCTAGAAAATGAAATGAGAATCATTACGAAAGAAATGCTGTGTGTATCTAAAGAAGATCAAGATAAAAAATTAGAAGAGCATATGAAAGTGATGGAAAATTTGAATGAACAGTATAAGACAAAAATAGAATGCATGAAACAGATTCAAAGGGAAATTCAGGAGAGGAAAAATTACATAGAAAGTTGACAAAACTGCTTGAATGAAGCTGAAGATAGAATCTCAGACCTTTAAGACAGCATGGAAGCTTATGATCATGAAAGAAAAGATCTCTTAAAAATAACAAGGAACCAGGAAACAACAATTCAACAGCTGCAAGATGATGCCAAGTGAAATAACATAAGATTAATAGGTATCAATGAAAAAGCAGAGGTCAATACAAATGACCTGTGAAAGCTATTTGCACAAATAATAGCAGAAAATTTTCCAAACAAGGGAAGAGAGTCTGATATACAGGTAAGTGAGGCATACAGAACCCCAATTAACCTAACCAAAATAAATCTTCACCCAGACATATAATAATTAGGGTATAAGAAATATAGCACAAGAACAAAATGCTAAACCTGTCAGAGAAAAGAAGCAGATCGCTTATGAAGCAAAGCCTATCAGAATCACTGCAGTCTTCTCAACACAAAACTTTAAGTCAAGAAGAGTGTGGAAGCCGGGCGTGGTGGCGCACGCCTTTAATCCCAGCACTCGGGAGGCTGAGGTAGGCGGAGCGTTGTGAGTTCGATGCCGGCTTGGGCTACAACGCGAGCGCAAGCCCGGCCTGAGCTACATAGTGCGACCCTGCCTCAAAAAAAAAAAAAAAAAAAAAAAAAAAGAAGAGTGTGGAGTGAAGTATGTCAAATCCTGAAAGAAAACAACTTTCAACCCAGATTGATGTATCCTGCAAAACTATCCTTAAAAATTGATGGAGAAATAAGGAACTTTCATGACAAAGAAGAAATGAAGAAATTTAAGGCCATCAAACCAACACAACAAAGAGTATAGAAAGACACTCTAGAAAGAGAAAAAGATAACTATAACCCTAAGCGCCACAAAAAAAAGGAAATCACTGAGCAGGGAAAAAAATTAAACAGAAAATGTAGAAAACCCAAAACAGGAAGATATCACGACAGTGAGGAGCCAGTACATATCAGTTGTATCAATCAATGTAAATGGTCTCAACTCACCAATAAAAAGAAACAGACTAGCAGAGTGGGTTAAGAAACAAAATCCAACAATAAGCTGTGTACAAGAAACACATCTCACTCAAAAGGAAATTCACAGACTAAAAATCAAAGGCTGGAAAACAATACTCCATGCAACAGGAACCCAGAAAAAAGCAGGGGTAGCTATCTT
>RJWM01032933.1:0-21040 GCA_004363535.1 Dasyprocta punctata | reverse complement strand
GAATAAGGGAGAAGTCTGAACAGTGGGACTCGAGAGCTCAGTTGAGGTTGGAGGAAGAAATGATGGTGGGAGAAAAGGCTTTCAAGGAAAGTATTGGAGTTGATTCATTATCTTGTACTTTATATCATTAATTCCAGAAATTTGTTGTAAGAAACTACTATTTTAGGTGCTAGGTTAAGTCTTGGGGTCGAACTTAGTTGTGAACTCCTCCAGATCCTGTCCCTAAGAAATACACAGTGCAGCCAGGAGGGATGGCCCATAATCAGTTAAATGCCATTAAAATTTTTTCAGGGTTATTCCAGAAAGAGGTAAAAACTACATTGGTGGTTGGATGGATGTACAACCATTAAGGAAATGATTAATTCTGTAGAGCAAAGGGTTTTTTTTGAAGCCCAATTTCTTTTAAATATGTTTTTTGTTTTCTTATTCATTCTGTCTTACTGGATTTTTTTTACTTTAAATACTTTTGAGGAGATTCCATAGTCCATGCCAAGTAAAAATAACACATCTAAAAATGAACTGTATTTTACAACACTCTCTAGGGAAGCAGGCTATAATTCAAAACACAATATGTTAAGATGGGGTGATATCTCCAGAACTAGCAACATCTTGGTGAGATTAAGGTGATGAAACTTTGGACATAGTATTACAAAGTGCATTATTAATCATGTGTTATCTGCCTGTTACTTGGCCACTATTGCCCTTAATGAGTGGACAATAATGTGGGACAAAGCCCAGCTTCAATGGTATGATTCATCTCATAAATCATTTCTTATACCTAGTAAACCTCAGACCCTATAGGTGAAAGCAGGATAAGAAGTCTTCAAAAATAAGTAAATTGAATATATGATAAAGGTGGCCTTTCAGGGAAATTTCGTGGTTATTTGGAAAATAAAATAGAATTGGACTCATACTATATGTCTTTACATCAAAATAAAATCTAGAAATATCAAAGATATTTATAAACTTTGAAGAAAGAAGTCCTATAAGCAAGACAAGAAAACAGGGAGGTTCATTTCATAATCTCAAAGAAAAGGCTGAAGCCATAAAAGAAAGCACTGATATTCAATGACATAAAAATCAAACATTTCTGAATAACAAAACGAAAAATCATATAGATGATTAAACTCAAACTTGGAAGGGGTATAGCACAGCAAAAGGATACTTTTATATGTAACCATGTGCTGTTATATTTGTATCCATATCTATTATTACTTCCGAAATTGCTTTTTTGCCCCTTATGCTCCAGGACTTCAGTTACTGGTTCCTTGGCATGCCCTGGCTGCTACCTCCATTGCCTTATCCCTAACAACACTGCCTATCTTGTCCTCCACCAGAATGCAGGCTGAATGAAGGCCTTGATTCCATTGGTGACCAGATCTGGAAGTCACGATACTCTCCTCTTTTAGACTCAAATGAAATATCAGGCCACTGGACTTGCTTTCCTCTCTAGCTGTGCAGAGTGATGCAACACAAAAATATAGGGCGGTTGATGCCCTATGTGGCAAACACTGATAAGAGACTGCACATGACAACCTTTCTTCCTCATTCCCACTGTAGGGAAGACTAATACAGTTTCTACTCATCTAAGTTCTTAAGTGGGATCTTCAGATGGGCTTAGGAACCATAGTCACAGGCAGATTAACAGGCAGAAAGTGTACAAGTTTTATTAATATTAATATCCATATGCATGGAGGCTTTCCCAGGGGTGTGAGAGGCCAAAGAAAAGGCCAAAGCAGAAAGCTTTTTCACCTTGTAGACAAAGAACAATAAATTTATGAGGAAATTACAGGACAAAGGAATCTGGAATAGGAGCAGTAAGTTCTAGGGTGGTTAATAGAAGACATATGGGGAGGTGAAAAGCTAAAGGACAATTAAGGTTACTTTAGTGATTTATTTCTCAGGTCCATCGAAGCAATTCATTCTCAGTCTCTAGTGATATGAACTACGCTCTTTCTTGGGTAGAGGGGAGGGAACTCTCTCAAGGGACTTTAAGGTGTAGAAATGCAAGTCAGTTAGCTCTTTCTGCAACTACAGCTTCTCTGATGTTTTCAGTCTGAAATAATATATTCAGGGATGAATTGTTTTCAACTCCTTCACTATCATCCCTCATTCCCTGTGTTAACTTAATTAACCTCTTTGCTCACAGAACTGTGGTCAGCTTGCAAATGTGCCACCTCGTGTTTGTTTTCCCTCCTTTTTTGGCTTTATTTCCATTTTTCCCTTCACTCTTACTGTCCTGAGTTTGCAGTCACTCAAGAAAGTACCTGGATGCAAACTTTGTTTCTGGCTTGGTTTCCTAGAAAATCCAAGCCAAGATCATAAGGCACTATTGTAAAGCAATATGAAAACTATTCTATTCAAAATAGGCAGGTATGGATAGTTCATTTAAAAAGCTATTAAAGCAACTGAGAAATATAAATGACTTAAAAATGTGACAAGTTAGCTGGGCATACTGGCATATATCTATAATCCCAGTCCTCTGATAGGCTGAGGCAGGAGGATCATGAGTTTGAGCCCAGCCCAGACAACTTAGTGATTTAGCAAAATCCTTGTCTCAAAATAAAAAATAAAAATGGCCTGGGGGTGTAGCTCAGTGTGAAGACACTGAGTTCAATCCCCAGTACTGAAAAAACTTGTTCAATCTCACTCATATCGAGAAACACAAAATAAAATTACAGCAATATATATTTTTGAGCAGTTTTATAATGTGCTGTGTCAGCAACAGTGTGGAAAATAGACATTGTCATTGCTGGTGGAAATGCAAATTGCCATGACTTCTGTGGAGGATAACTTAGTAGTATTTTAAAAGGTAAAACCAAACCAAACCAAACCAAACAAAAAAACCTGTAGTCCTTAGCTCAGCAATTTTGTGTTCATTGTTTTGTAAAAACAATTTTGTATTTTGTAAAAAGATTGAAAATGTCTAGTTTCCCTCAAGTAGGGATTGGCTTGGTAGAGAAAGTTTCTTTTTAATGTACTAATTACAAAGACCAGCAGTTTATATTAAGTAAGAATATATTTAGAAACATATACAGGAGACTGGTACCAGTGGTTGTCTCTGGGATTGTTTTGCATGATTTATGTCTTGAATTGTGTAGTATGTGGATATATTATCTATTTTTAACATTTTATTGAGGAATACCTTATGTAGAGTTACAGCATATCAGTTTAAAATGGATAATTCTATGAGTTTAAAAAATGTATATATTTGTGAAACACCACAATCAAGATACAGATTATTTACATCATCCCAAAAAGATTCCACGTGCTCTTTACCCTCCATTCCTCTTTGTCCTGGCTCCTGACAACCACTGACCTGCTTTCTGTCATGAGAGATGAGTTTGCATTTTGTATAAATGGATCACATAACGTGTACTGTTTTGTATATGGCTTTTACACTTTGCATAATGATTTTGATATTTGTGTTATGTATCAACAGTTGATTCTCAAATAATGTCCTGTTATGAATGTTCCACATTTTGTTCATCCATTTAGCTGTTGATACAGTTGGGTTGTTTACAGATTTGGACCATGTGACTAAAGCTATTATTAACATTTGCTTACAAGTCATTGAATGGAAATAGGCTTTCATTTCTTTGAGTAAATAGGATGCAACTGCTAGATAGGTGTAGGATAACTTTGAAATAAATACTAGTTATTCAAAGTGATTGTACTATTTTCCATTCCCAATGTGAGAATTCCAATTACTCTACATTCTTACCAGTTCTTGGTATTATTGGTCTTTTATTTTTATAGTGGATGTGTAGTGCTGTACTAAATATTTTTAAATATGCATTTAAATATATATAAATAGATGACTACTTGCAGCGTGTCGCCCCAAGCCTGTAAATAATGGTATGAAAAAGTTGAATGTTAAAATTTTAAGGGAGTTGGGTTAATCAGTTTCCTTTACTATAACAAAATACCTGAGATGATCAATTTAAAAAGAGAAAGAGTTTTTTTTGGCTTTAGTTTTGGAGGTTGTAGTCCATGGTTGGTTAGCCGCATTGCTTTTGACTGTGTGGTGAGGTGGTTTATCATGGTAGAAATGTGTGGTGGAGCAGGCTGCTTACCTCATGGGGGTTGGAAGCAAAAGAGATAAAGGAAAAGACCAGCATCCCCAAACACCCTTCAAGGTCATGCTCCCACCTCTGAAATGTCTTTACTATCTCCCAGTGGTGCTGAGTTGAGGTCTAAGCCTTTACCACCTTTAGGAAGCATTTCAGATCCAAACCACGGCAGTAAGAGTATTAGTTTTCTGTTGCTGTGTATCAGATTACAACAGATTTAATAGCTTAAGACCGAGTATAATTTTTATCTCAGTGTATCTGTAGATCAGGAGTCCAGGAATGGCTTTGCTGGGTGCTCTGCTCTGTTACAAGGTGACAATCTAGGTTTCACTGAGTCTATATTATTTTATGGAGCTTGGAGTCTTCTTCAGTATACAGAATTGGGCTCCTGTGGCTAAAGGACCAAGGTCCTTGTTTTCTTGTGACTGTCATCTAGGGCCTGCTGTCAGTTTCTGGAGATCAGACATATTTCCTGGTACGTGACCCTTTCACAGGCTTTCACAACATGGCAATTTACTTCTTCAGGGCCATCAAGAGACTCTCCCTCTTTAGTGCTCCAAGACAGAGACTGGAATAGAATGTAACATAATGTGGAGTCTTATATCATGTATTATACCACATGACTGTCTATTAATGCCATTTTGTATTGGTTAAATGAAAGTCACAGATTCTGCCTATACTCAAGGGAAGGAAGGACATAACTCATAGAGGGATCATTCAAGGGTGTGTCTGACAGAGGAAGTTCACTGCATCAAACTTGGGCAGTGATTCTCAAATTCAAGTCTGCATTAGAATCACCTGAAGAGGTCTGTTAGTAGTTAAGATTCTTGGAACTTGACCACAGGATTTCTGACTCAGTAAGTCTGAGATGGGGCTCAAGAATCTGTTTTTGTTACTGAGCAGTTAATTTCTCAGATGCAACAGGGGCAGGGAAGCACCAGGTTACATCTATAGAAACAAAGTCATGGAGGTTATTTCAGGAATTTGGAGAGGGACACATTTATATCCGAGTCCTCCTTTGCTGCAGAATAAATGAGATCTACCAATTTCATTCTCTGTACTTGAAGACCAAAGAGGAGGGCTTGATATTATTTATCAACAGAGCCCTAGAGAAGTAAAGGCCACAGTCAGTTAAAAAGATATCTAAGGAGCAGAAAAACCCATAAGAGAACCCACTAGGATTACTAAAATGCAAGGTTAGTAAATCAAAGTACAATCAACTGGTGACAGGATGGTTAATAAAATTTAAATTATGGTTCTATAATTTATTATATGTAAAACATTAATAAGACATTGAGCCTACTTGAGCTTCAAAGAATACAAAATGAAGATAATAATACCCATTTCCTGGGTTTGTAATCCAGATTAAACAAGATGCAAAAAAATATACCAAGCACTCAAGTGTCCATCAAATTCTACCTAAAAAAAAAAAAAATCCTTAAAAGTATTCCACAATGTCAAAATATAACCACAAAGTTTTGCCCTTCTCCTTCCTTTTTTTTTTTTTTTTTTTTTTTTTGCAGCACTGGGGTTCAAACTCACAACCTCACATCTGCTAGACAGGTGCTTAAACCACTGAGCCAAACTCCCAGCCCTAGCTTCTTGAGGCAGGGTCACACTAGATAGCTCAGGCCGGCCTTGTGCTTGCGTTGTAGCCCAAGCCGGCCTCAAACTCACAATGCTCCGCCTACCTCAGCCTCCCGAGTGCTGGGATTAAAGGCGTGCACCACCACGCCCTGCCGTTTCTCCTTCTTGACAGAGACCAATTAGAGTCAAGAATGAATGATGCAACAAAGACAAAATATAATGCACAATGAAAGGTGTCAGTATATCACTTATATTACATGTCAAGAAGATAAACTTCCATATAAGGAGAAAAATAAATCTGGGGACTGAGTTTATAAAGAAATGTAATTATTCACTACCCACAAGAAAAATAAATAAAGCCAGAAACATTTTTAAAAGGCTAAAATGATGAAAGTATTCTAAATTTTCTAATGAGTATATAAAAACATAGTATCAAATAAAGCAGATTTCATATTCACAAAGGGTGGTAACATACATTAGCAATGAATGATGTTCAGTTCTCAAGTTTTATGTCCCAAGTAATGTAATAATAAAGACATGCCAAAAGCTGGTAAAAATTAAAGAGAAAATAAAAGTACCATTACACTTAAATTACTTGGCATTTCATTAACTAGCTAATTTTCATTTTCAAAAGAAAGGAATAGAGAAAATTAAACCATGAATGAAAAAGGAAGTCTGTTTTTAGGCTATTATATTTGTAATAGTTTGTTGTGGTCAAGGGTTGCAAGGAGAAAATTACATATAGGACATATCATTTATAGTATTATTTTATGATGGTCACTACAAATATAAGAAATGCAGGAAATCTATCCACACACTGAGACCCAAGGAATCCAGCTGAGGGCCTGAATCCCACAGCAATGTCCTGCATGAGTCTAGCTGACGTCCAACTGGAGGCCTAGAACCCATGACAATGACTCATGCAAGTCTGTTTTAAGGATCTTCACTGAGAAGGCCCAAAGGTCAGTGGTGGAAGCTAAAAAGCCTATGCCAGTGGGATGAAGGATCTGTGCCAGTAGGTTGAGGGTTCTACACTGGAGCCAAGAAGCAATGCTCAAAATAAGGACCAGGGCTCCCCTGAAAAGTACCACAGCCATCCTCAGCAACAACAAGGTCCTGATCTCTCTGACGTGATATGAACCACCAAGTTCATATCAGCAAGCCAGCATGATAAGATTCTCCTGGAGATTGAACAGCACACCATATCTTCCTCTCTGGAGCCAGGAAGCAATGCTCAACGTAAGGACCAGAGCTTCCCCAAAGTGAACTGCAGTCATTCTCAGTGACAAGAACCTGAGCTCCTCTGATGATAATGGCAGAATTCGTATCAGAGAGGTCAGCGTGACAAGCTCCTCCAGGGGAATCAATAGCTCCAAACAGCAACATTTAGGAGCTCCACTCACAACACTAATGCTCTTCCTCTCCATGTCTCCATTTTATGCTGGCAAATTCATGCTCAGTACCATGCTGATTCAATTCAGCTTGTGTTATATTGACCACTTTTTTTTTTTAATCCACAACATAGACGTTGTACAGATAGTAAAGTTTAACATTTTTCCCTTATTAGGTCTTCACAATTAGATGCAGAGATTTTTTATTCTCCCATGAGAAATGCCATGTAGTTAATCTGAAGCTCTGATGTCGTACTTACTAGAGATGTATACGGGCATCTCTCCTCAAAGGTGAAACAGAGATTCTTTCGTGGCTGTTCTTCTTAATGGGGTATTAGAAATGGTGGTAATAACTATTTGGGAAAAAAACTGTTTGGGAAAGACATAAAAATATATGATGAAAAATAGTACTTCAGTGGAATGATTATATGCTTAAATGTTCCAAGAATATCATCCCCTAAATGACTATAAATAATAAATGAGTTCAGCAAAGATGTGAGCCAAAAGAAACCCACATAGAACAACTATATTTCTGTCAGTAAAATATAGCTGTTTATTAATAAAAATGCAAAAAACCAGAAAGATTCCATTCATAACCACAAACCAAAAATAAATTGCTTGGAGATTTTCCTTGAGCCACAAGATTTAGTCCAAGTAAATTATTGAGCCATAACAAGAAAAGTGACGAGGATGTGAACAGATGGAGAGGTATACCAGATTGTTATTGGGAAAAAAATCCAATAAATATGTTTCAAAGTTAATAGATTAATGGATTAAATGCAATATCAGCTTAAGGCCTAAGCAAATGTATATAAAAACCAAATAATTTACATCAATCTTACATATTAGGAAAATATAGGACTCTGCCACAGGATTTAAAATGGATTACCAACAACCACATTTATTGAAACTTTAGTTTTCTAAATAGAAAAGAAAAATCAGTGTAACAAGACAACTCATTAGCGTATAATGTCTTAAGCTTAAAAGGACCAACTCCAAATTCGAAACTATTCTTTTGATAGATAGCTCCATCTCAGTGAGTGGCAGAACTCCTACTATGGTACGGATTTGGCTTGTCTCACAAGTTTTAATGTGTTGGCTACTTGGCTGTCATTGTATTGATATTGAGGTAATGGGAACTTTAAGAAGTGGAGTCTAGGTCATTGAAGATGCTGCCTATGGGAAGGGACAGAGGTCATGTGTGCATCTCTCTGACTTCCTGCTTGTCAGTGTGATCACTTCTTCACACACAGACCTGTGCCACTGCCACCCACTGTGATGTGATGTAAATGGGAGGGCCCTTGCTTGAAATGAGCTGATGCTCCAAGCCTCCATAACTGTGAGATAAATAAAACCCTTACTTTACAAAGTTGCCTCAAGCATTTCTTTACAGTGACAAAAAACATAACTATCCTTCCAATGATCTGGCAAAACTGATGAACTCCTCCTAAATTTCTTCTATTCTTCACATTTGAAAGGTCAAAAATAGATTCAGAATCTACCACTACACCACCCTGGCCTAAGACACCATCACTTCTTGCCCGTACTACAACCAGGGTCCTCCTAACAGATGTGCCCCACTCTTACTCTCCTGTGGTCCTTCTCAGCTTCATAGCCACAGTGGCCCCTGGCAAGATTTTAAATCAAACCATGCTTTCCTTTCATGCAAAATCATCCCAAGGTTAGTAAATGGCAAAGGCCTTGCAGTGTATGACTTGACCCTACAAGATCTACTCCTTCCCTCACCTGTCTGATTGCCCCTCCGCTCCCTTAACCCCTGCTGTGGCCATCCTGACCTCTTGCTGTGCCTCTAGTACACTGGGCACCTTCCTCATAATGAAGCTTGATGTGTCTGTACACGTCTGTGTTTTCTACCAGAGCCCTCTTTCCTCCAGACATTTGCATGCTTCTTCTCTTCCCTTCCTCAGTCTGGTTCAGACTTGTTATCTCCTCAGTGAAGGCCTCCTAAGCCCCCTTTAAAAACTTCAACTTTCCATTTTTCTGTCAGCCTCCTTATCACTCCTTGCAATCTTGCTTTTTATTTACATACTACCTGTTTTTAGAATAGTTTCCCTACTACCAGAATTTTACCTCCAAAAGAGTGTGATTTTTTGTTTGTTTGTTTATAGCTTATCCTTAGTGGCTAGAACAGTGCCTGGAACATATAAGATGCCAAGTCCATATTTTGTGGAATAAATTAATGAGTGAAATTGAACAGAAATTCTTGTAGCACAGCTGTTTTATTTTATAAACTTAACTTATAAAAACACAAAAACAGTAATGCAGAATGATTTCACTGTTCGCTAATTATTGTTTCAGCAATAGAATAATAGAGAGGAAGTGACTATCTTAGAATAATACATATCATTTTTAATAATACCCTTTATATGGATTAGAGTAAAACCTATCCTCGTATTTTTTTAAAATGAAGGAAAAATGGCCTGGCCATCTTATATTTAAAGGGGTCATAAAAATCTGGATTTTAAAGAAATGAAAAATATTATTAAGGGTAAAACAGAAAAAATATGGATATATCTAGATTACTATGATATTTATAGTTAATACATATAAAATGAAGCTATAGAAATTAAAGATATGTGAAAATATTAGAAGTTTATTTCAGAATAGGAAAGATCGGATAGAAATATGTTGTGAGTGTCTTGGATTCCACTTCACAAATTGTCAAAAAGTGGTAAATAGTTTATTCCCATATAAAAAGGAAGAATAATAATTTCATAGAAAAGTATACTGCTTAAAAACAAAGAGCCAGATGTGGTGGCACTTGCCTATAATCCTGGCCCTTGGGAGGTTGAGGTGGGAGGATCACTGTGAGTTTGAGGGCAACCTGAGCTACATAGTGACATAGTAAGTTCAAGGCCAGCCTGTACTACACAGTGAGACCTTGTCTCAACAAAATAAAACAAAACAAAACAAAACACAACTTAATGTTATCATTCTAGAACTATTAGAAGGCAATCAAAAATGGTAAACTTCATGTTAACAGAACTGTGAGGACACAGAAACTTACTTATTGCTGGTAACAGTACAAGTTTGTGCAGTCTCTTAAACAAACAGTAAAATTATACATATCGGAAGCTGTTAAAATTTTTCATATCTTATGGACAATTTATTCCACCTCAGGAAGCTTATCTACAAGGAAGTAAATAAACCAAAATTAAGCAAACAAAAAATCTATTTTCTATTCTGCAGAAAACTGAAAAATTGGAAAAGTCTCAAGTGCCAAATAATAGAGGAATTTTTCTTTTTTTCAATTTTTTTCAATTTTTTTCTTTTTTTTTTTTTTGTACCAGGGATTGAACTCACGACCTTGCGCTTACCAAGCAAGCACTTGAACCACAGAGCTAAATTCCTGGCCCAATAGAGGAATTTCTAAGCAAGTTTTCTTTAAAAACATGTTGGAGCATTAAAAATGACGATGTAGGACATTCTCTTAACATGAGGGAATGTGAATGTCAACATAGTTGAACTACCACCTGATACGCTGAACTTGAAATGTTATTTTTCTGTAACTGATTCAAGAGGGGACACTCTTGGGATAAGAATGTGAATCTTTGGGACAATACGCTGTCTGGAACTAATTGTACAAGATGAAAAAACACCTTACACAAGGTCATGACACTCATCAGACTGAAAAGTCTAGGAATTCCCTGTGAAGCCTGAAGCTTGCAATTAGGATTTAATTTAGCCTCATGGATGCTATTAATCCTACCTCATGGATATCCTTGGCCTGCAGGAAGTAGAAAGAGGACACCTGGCCAGGCAAGAGAGAGATGGCCAGAGGCTGAGTCCAGCTTCACAGACACTGGGTACCCACTGAGGAGGAAGAAATGAACCATCTCAGAGGCCCCATGCTTCTGGAAACTAGATAACCAGGGAGCACTAGGCCATGGAGGTGTTCTCAGGCCATAGGAATGGCAGATATCAGAGATGGACACATACCAGAGTAAAGGTTCAGTGTTGGGGAACTTGGTGTGACCCCCAGACCCTCTGCATATGATGCAGGATGCCTGAAACCCCTAATTAAAACACACAGCAAGCTGAAGAGCAGCTGCAATTTATTTGTTCAACTCATATTCCAGGTCAACAGGAAGTGGTGATGTTTTGCCTACCCATGTAGCAGCCAGCCTGGATTTGAATTCTGGATTTTATTAGCTCTGTGACCTTAAGCAAGTCAGTTAGGTTTGATTTAACTCTGTTTCCCCAGGGAAAATGTGGAGCAACAATACTACTTACTTCATAGTGTTGATGTGAGGATTAGATGTAGCAAAGCAGGGAAAGCTTCTACCCTGGAACTCTGATCAGCTCTTAGCTCTTGTCATTCTTATATACTCAAATTGTTTTGCTTATGCATGAAACAAACTGCCTAGAACCATGCCTAAGAGACTTGGAAAGGACTGAATTGTGTCAGAAATTTATAGCATCAGGAGTTATAAATTGGTATGTAGACCATCAGGGCTTTATAACCAAAGGTTACTGGACCAGTTCAGATTTTAACCAGACTCTTAATTCGGAAGGAGGGAGATGGAAGGCCTTCAACCTATTCATCCTGGAGATTATGGGCTAGTGAGATATCCTGAGCCTTCTCATCTCAGATGCGCTGCCAGGCAGAAGTGCTTTACCAGAAGCCTCCTCACTGTCAGTTTTGGGGCCCTGGCTGGAGGCAGTTTCGCTTGAATTCCTTCTAGTGAGGCAGGGCTGGTCCCACTGAGGTCATGGAACCATTGGGCGCTAGACTATGGATACCTTGAAGACTCCTCCTGTGTGGGAGGCAGGCGAGGAACATGCCCAAGAATTTAGGAAATGACTAGTCCTTTTTTCTTTTTTTTTTTCTTTTTACATTGTTTCCTGCATGGTTTATCTCCTCAGTCACTGCCCAAAGGACTCTGAGAAGCTGTAGGAATATGCAGGCACAGACACAAGGCCCAGCTTCTTCTCCAACGTCGTGGAAAGGGACTGTACATCGTGGGGCAGACTTTTTTTCTTTTTCATTCCTGGTGATAGCCTGACCATTGGCTGAGGGTGGCTGGTGTCAAAATTAAATCATGATGCTCTTGCATTTTCCTGGAAACAATTATGAATTTGGCTGTCTGGGTGGTAGATGGGCAGGCTAGTGGAGAGACAGAGTGAAGGGCCCTGGAGTGGAGAGAAAAGTTTCTCAAAGGAATTGTTTTGAAGCTTTGATATGTAACATGCTGGTGTCCTCCTATATGTTCCTGAGAAAATTTTCATTAAAGACTGACATTTAAAACCTTTTTTTGAAGTTAAATTTCTTTAAAATACTATGCTTATTAAGCAGCTTTTGCACAGCAAGAGAAACCTCCAACAGAGTGAAGAGACAACCCACAGTGGGGGAAAACATTTTTGCTATCTGTTCCTCAGACAAAGGAGTACTATTTAGAACATATAAAGGACAAAAAAAAAAAAATCAAACTCCTCCAATTTAAAGACCAAATACAAAATTGGCACCCGAGATAAATACATACATCTCAGATGAGGAAGTACAAATAGCAAATAAGCATATGAAAAAATGTTCAACATAACTGGTCATTCAAGAGATGTAAATGAAAACAGCACTGAGATTCCATATCACTCCAGAAAGAATGGCTATTATAAAAAGAATCAATCAATAACAAATTCTGTGGGGAAATGGGAACCCTTCTCCACTGTTGGTGGGAGTGTAGACTGGTGCAACCACTATAGAAATTAGTGTGGAGATTTCTCAGGAGACTAGGACTAGAGGTCTCACTTGATCCAGCTATTCTTCTACTTGGTATCTTCCTGAAAGAATTAAAAAGCATCATACTACAGTTATACATGCACACCCATGTTTACAGTGTGACAGTTTGTAATAGCCAAATCTTAGAAATAGTCCAAATGCCCATCAACTGGTGAATGGATAAAGAAGATGTGAGTTTTTAAAATATACAATGGAGTACTACTCTGCCATAAAGAAGGATAAACTTGAGACATTTCTAGGCAAATAGATGTACCTTGAGAACATACTCTTAAGTGAAATAAACCAGACACACGTGTAAATACCACATTGTTTCTCTGGTGTGAGAAACCAAAAGTGTAAATAAAGAGCAAAATGTATAACAGGTATTGTGAAATAGGAAGAAAATGTTCAAATGGGGAGGGGAACAAAGGAGTGGGAAGGGGAAAAGAAAAGAAGGGAAAAGTAAAAAAAATGAGAAAAGAAGGAAAAAATGGAAACAAAGCTTTTTAAATAGGGAGGGGAGGAGGAGTTGAAGGGAGGACAGGTGAATGAGACAAAAAAGAAACAAGTTATATCAGGTACAGGTACAAATTCTCTGTGAGACCTGTGATTATTAGGCATCTCTAAAATGTACCAATAAAATCTGATTGGAAAAAGAAGATGTTGTGCTGAGATAATCTTTAAGGTGGAAGCAATAGAGGTCCATAAATACAGGCTTGTTTATTCATACAGTAACTATTTAATAAGTGCTCACTTATGTGAGGAGCCATGTTAGGAGATGCAAATATAAAGGTAAATAAGGTACATTCTTGCCCTCCATTGCTCAGAGTATACTGAGGATGCAGGCAAATTCACAAATAAAAGGGATGTGGTGAGTGCAGTGGTCACTGGGTTATACTGAATAATGCTTCCCAAGATGCCCAAGTCCTGATCTCTGGAACCTCTGAATACTATCATGTCCAGGTAGGCCCTAAATCTAATTACGGGAGTCTTCATAAAGAGATTTGACCACAGAAAAGAAGCTGATGTGATGACAGAAGCAGCAATTGGAGTGATGTACTTAGAAATGGAGGAAGGGGCCACATGCTAAGGATGCAGGAATCCTTTAGAACAGCAATGGTGAACCTTTCAGAGCTTTCAATGATAACAAACAGCCTGCTGCATCCCATGTGCCATAGCTTTGCCACTACTGCTCTAGGAGCCAAAAAAGCCAGGAAACAGATTCCCGCTCAGAGACTCCAGAAGAGAAGGCAGTTCTATCTATACTTTAGATTTAGCCCAGTAGAACTGATTCCAGGTTTCTAACCTCCAGAATTGTAAGAAAACAAATCTGTGTCATCTTAATCTTCTAAGTTTGTGGAGTTTGATACAGCAGCAACAGGAAACCGATACATGAGTGTTTAGAGAATTGAAGGTCATAGAATAAAATGGATGCAGCTAACACACAGTATATGCAGGCCTCAGAAGGGAATCTAGAGAGAGGATTCCTTTAAATTGTTTAATGAAAGCAGTTAGGGAGCACTGTCAAAGCCATCTTACCTGAGGTAAGAGAGGTGAAGGGATTGTCCAAGATCCATATGTATTTACTCATTGAGCAAAGCATTGGACACCTGCTCAGAATCAGGCCCTGTGTTGGGTTTGACAGGGCTATGAAGATTATTAAGGTAGAGTTCCTCATCCTCTGGGAACTGATGGCCCAATAGAGGAGACTTGGCATAAAAGTCCTGGCTTGGCATCTTATTGGACCAGTAATTTAAACTCTTGGGTTCAGATCCTTTAGTGTAAATGATTTAGAAAGTTACCAGGGCTGGCTATTGGAAGCACTTTCCCATAATTCCAGTGCTTGGAGAGGCTGAGGCAGGAGGATAATGAGTTTGAGCCTTGGGCAATGTGGCAACTTTGCAAGGGCTTGTCTCAAAATAAGAAATAAAAAGGGATGGGGTTATAATTCAGTGCAAATGTCCTGGCTCAATCCTCAGTACCACAGCAAAATAGCCACTTAACCAGATGTGAGGTTTGAGTGATAAAATATATGCAAAATTGTTCTGTAGTCCAAAAAGCTTTATAGAAATAATGAATATTATTATATATGGGTATAAGAAAAATAAGACCATCACTTAAATAGCTTTGAGGCATGGGAGAAAGAAATAAATGGTACTTGAGAAATCCAGGTAGAGTGACAGAAGAGGTTAATTTGTAGCCACGAGGAAGCTTTCTAGAATATGGTGACACTGAAAGGGGACATCTCAAGTGGTGAGAGTTGGAGGAAGGGCATTACAAGATGTAGACATGAGTGCTGGAGATGAGGTTAAATGGTAGGTTGGGCCTTGATTGTGAGGGCATTACCTACATCCTTTGTAAATGATTTTGAGCCACTGGGGGCTTAGGAATAACAGTGTTGTGGGGGTTGACAGGTTCAAAGGACTGAACCCAGTCTTTTCATTACCTGCTTTTTTTTTTGTTTTTTTTTTTTGTTTTTTTTTTTTGAGACAGGGTCTCACTATGCAGTTCAGGCTGGTCTTCAACTCACTTTGTAGCCTAGGCTGGCCTCAAACTCACAGCAATCCTCTTGCCTCAGCTTCTCAAGTGCTGGGATTAGTGCGCCAGCACATCCAGCTTCATAACCCTTCTTAATCCTTAAATTATTCCTTGGCTTCTCTGCTTCCATCACTTCCACCCTGAGAGCAGCTTCCAAGCTCCTCATTAAAGGTTCTGAGAGGAACCCAGGACCACGGTACTCTAATCTGTGCTTATTTCCCAGCAGTGTTGTTTCAACATCAGGCAGGAGTTAAGGGCTGGACTTTGTTAGTCTTTTTTATTTTTTTTTTCTTTAAAAAAATGCTGCTCAAGTTAAAAAAAAATTTATGAGAAAATTGCTCATTGTCAAACCATGCAAAGGATGAGGAGAAGAGTCTCTGGGAGAGATGTTCTGTCATTGTGAGCCAAAAAGCCAAATGCTGTTTAAAGTATGTTCTATTTGGACCTCTACTGATATTGCCATATCAAATTACACTGTGTTGAAAAGTTGGTGGAAAATGTTTGCACTGGAGCACAAGGCTTGGCCAGGGATTTGTTCCTGGTTAAAACATAAAGAGGGGAATAATTGGTCCGGAAGTTTATTGGTCTCTTTCAATCCCACAGAGGTCAGCTGAGTGCTTCTCTATACAGGTGGGTGCTGGGTGCTGGGTAGGCCTGTACGGTCTGTGGGGGTGGGGAGGTGTCAGATGAAGTGCCTTTATTCAGTATTTGAACTATGAAAATGAAATCAAAGTATTATGATTTTTAAGGAATATTCCAAAGTCCATTTCATGCCTCTGCAACTCTGTATTCCTCTCCAATCATTAACTAGAAGAACTGTCTGTTTTTCTGGCTTTCTTCCTTTCTCATTTCCTTTCCCCTGCATAAAACGATCTTTTATTCTATATCTCTGAGGATAGTTCATATTTCAAATATTTTTCACTCATGTTAGAATGTACTAGAAATGCAAATATTTTGACAACCAAGCAACAACTCCTGAAATACCTCTGTGTTCCTCAAATCATAAAACAGCAAACACTTGCATAGTGCCATTTACAGATGAGGAAACTGAGGTACAAAGAGGTTGGATAGCTTTTTTTTTTGTGGCACCGGGGATCAGACTCACAAACTCGCGCCTGCCAGGCAGGCGCTTAAGCCACTGAGCCAAATTCCCAGCCCAAGTTTTTTGAGACAGAGTCACGCTATGTAGCTTAGGCCAGCATTGTGCTCATGTTGTAGCCCAAATCGGGCTCGAACTCACAACATTCCTCTTACCTCAGCCTCCCGAGTGCTGGAATTAAAGGCGTGCGTCACCACACCCGGCTCAAAGGTTAAATAGCTTAAAGTCATTTAGGTAAGATTTTGTGGCCTAAGTTTTGGCTGAGAAATATGATTACCAGAATTGCCCATAATTAATCAGTTTGCACTACCTTTATAAAAAGAAAAAAAATTTAAAATAAATCACTCACTTAAAGGAAAGTAAGAGTACCAAAGCTGAGACTGGTTGACTGAAGAATTGCCAAACTGATTTATGGGAAACCAAGTGGAAAATCATTGAGTGGTTGAGCTCAATGAGTGGAATTTGTATATGTGATGTTGTTGCTGTGATCCAATGCTATATATGTAGATACATATGTTTAAATGATTACTTACAGTTGAAAAAATGTAAATATCTCTCTATGGATAGTTCACACGGTCCTTGGACTTTGAAAGAAAACAGTCTCAGAAAAGATTAGACTGTCAGAGCTGCAAAGGAACCTCAAAGATTTTAAAATCTAACCTTTTCTTATGAATCAATATCTGATGCCTATTATGTTCAGGGCATCAACCTAGATTAACCTAGACCAGCAAGGAAACAAAGGTTGAGATCAGAAATGGAAATCTCACTTCTTTCTCTATCCTGGTCAAACATGTAGTCTGACAGTGTGGCCCTGGCAGAGGTATCTTCAAGCATGCTGCCATGGTAGGCTGCAGCCCTGGGCTAGCCCTGCTGGAAGCACTTGTTATTACCCCAGTGTCCATAGGAGGCCATTTCTGTGGCTATGCGATTTGGAGGAGGGTCCAGGACAGTGAGACTGGACTTTCCACAGACCCAAGCCCTGAGGCCTGGTCACTGAGCCAAGTGGTCAGCTCTCCTGGCCTTTCTGATGAACTGTCTCCATTCTTACTAATGCCCTGTGACTAGCAGGCTGTATTTTGTGACCAAAATGACCATTTAGAGACATTAAACACTGTGCCCAACTAGAAGTTGACTAGCAATTTGTGCTATGGTCATGCTGCTTAGTTTGTTTAAATCTTGCCTCAAGGTAACATTTTGTGGTTCTTTGAATGACTTGAGAAAAATAAATTACAAATTTACATACAGAGATAGAAGTTTTTACAAAATGTTTTTGTGTATTATAAAAATAATATAAATGCATTATTAAAAGTTGAAAAATACAGAAAAGGTAAGAAAAATTCTTCATAATTCCAACCCATAATAATAGTATCTATAACCACAATTGCAGAGGTTCCTTCTAGTCTTTTTTCTGTTAAATTTATAGTATATATATTTTCAACTCTTATTTTTTCTTAATATTGTTCGACAAACATTTCTCTGATGCCAATCAATATTCTTTGAAAACTGATCAGTAATGTCATTCAATATTCTCTGAAAACTCTGATCAGTAATAGCTGCATAAAATTCCTTTGCAGTGGAGTTACATAATTATTCTCACAGTACCAGACATTTAAACTATTTCCAAGTTAGAAAGATAAAATGTCATGAGAGGAAAAAGGAGACAACCAGTCCTATATACTGGCCGATCAGAGCATATAACAGCACTTACAAAATATTCTTGTAAAAAAGTCGAATCTGATGCAGTCGCTAGATCTGATTGATAATTAGTAGGAAATATAGGTATTACAAGAACGTATTACTGACTCTGTGAATCTCTTTGAATTTATCTTATTGCTGCAGTTTCCAGATTCTGGGAAACTACAGGACTAATGAGCCAGTTTTTTTGTTTTGTTTTTTGTTTTATTTTAGCAGATAAACTGCCAGAGGAAAAGAAATGGATTAAACCTGTAGATAAAAAGAGGCTTAAGAAACATCAACCAATGGCAATATATGAATAATATTTGGATCCACATTCAAACAAACTCTAAAAAGATTTTTAAAGACAATTAGAGGAATTGAAATTCTTTAGTATATGATTATAAGCCAGGTGTGGTAGTTCCCAAAGTTATCCCAGCACTTTGGGAAGCTGATGCAGGATGATCACAAGTTCAAGTCTAGCCTGAGCAACTTATGAACTTAAAAAAGTTTTTTATAATAGGGCTGGGGATATAGCTCAGTGTGAAGGCCTAGGTTCAATCCTCAGTACTGACAAAAAAAAAAAGTATCATGATTGTTTTAAAAAAAATAATCTTTATAGTATGTTAAAGACATACAATGCATTTTTTACAGTGAAAATAGTATATTTAGGATTTGGCTCAGAATAATGGGTGGAGAAGCAAGAACTAGTGGGAGGGGGCAGAATGGGTCAAGACTGGGCATAATTATTGAACCAGAGTGCTGGATATGTGGGTGTTCATTTTACTATCTCTTTATTTTGGTATATGTTTAACTTTTCCACAAGTAAAAGTTATAAAAGGGAACAAAAGAAAAGGAAGCCAACATCTCTGACAGCCAAATCCTGAATTGAGCTGCAGAGAATAAGTCAGACCTCATTTTAGTCCCAGCTCTCACACCTCCTGGCTGAATGTCCTTGGACTGTTTATCTAACCTCTGTGAGCCTCAGCGTCCTCACTCGTAATACCGACAAAGTTTGTTTCACAGAGTTACTGTGGGGAAGAACCATGATTGTACATGGGAATGTCCCTGGGAAACTAGGGAATGCTGGGTATTTTATTTTAAAGTGTGAATAGAACATGGAATGAAAGGGCAAGGAGGTTGCATACCTCTCCTCCCCAGGATTTAAGCCTCCCTGTTTTTAGCTGACTGCCAGAGTGAGGCTTTCATAGGAAAAAAATACTCTGGTGAACCATTTTAATTTCTCAGTCTTTTCTTTTATTATGTAATTTTGAGTTGTTTCCCTAGTAGTTGCCATAGAGATTACCATTAATCTCTTAATTTATAAGGAGTTCAACTCCTCCCCCTTCTTTAAACTGTTATCACAATCATATCTTTATGCATTTTTGCCCATTTACATAGGTACATTTCTATGATTATTGCTTTATAATTTTTTTAACATTAAATAGAAAAAACCCTTATAATACATTATCTGTAGTAATTCTATGTTTTCACATAAATTCAAATTATTATCTAGTGTATTTTCACCTCAGCCAAATCTCTTGGTATTTTTTGTAAGTCAGATTGGCTTAGTGACAAACTCTGCTTTTGTTTATGAAGGAGTATCTTAATTCCTCATTTGTTTCTGAAGGCTACTTTGCTGGTTATAGAATTCTTGGCCAACAGTTTTTTTTTGTTTTGTTTTGTTTTTCTCCTTTAACACTTCGAATATGCTACATTTCTGTCTTCTACCCTCTGAAAAATCAACTCAATCTCATTGAAGATTCTTTATATTGGATGAATCACTTTTATTTTGCTGCTTTTAAGATTCTACTGTTTACCTTTTAAAAGTTTGATTATGGTATTTCTAGGTGCAGATATCTTAGAGTTTATCCTGTTGATATATGTTGAGCTCCTTGAATTAACATCTTATATCAAACTTAGAAAGTTTTCAAACTATTTTTTCAAATGTGTGTGTGTGTGTGTGTGTGTGAGAGAGAGAGAGAGAGAGAGAGAGAGAGAGAGAGAGAGAGAGAGAGAAAGGATTCATTTCAAGGTCTCATGCATGCTAAGCAATTGTTCTATTACTAAGCTATATCCCTATCCCTTTTTATAATTTAATTTTGAGAGAGGATCTTGTTAAATTGTCCAGGCTGGCTTTGAACTTGCAATCTTCCTGCCTCAGTCTTCTGAATAGCTGGGATTACAGACATATGCCCTCACACCTGGATTCACATGGAGGGCGAGTGGCTCCAGAGAACTCCAGTGAGAAATGCACCAGTGGAACAGAGCATTGGATACTGTGTGCTACAAGAGCTGGTGAGTGACTCCAGTTCAAGAGACTGCCATATCATCTGGAGAGGGTTCCTGGCCAGGCACCATTTTAGGGAGGGACCAAATGAACCCAGGACTCAGAGCAGCCATGGGTTGGCTTCACGTCAGGGCTCTCAGTGTTGAAATCCCGAAGTGATTTGCCCTCCATGTTTCTCTGTACATGCAATACTCTTCTCTTGTGCCATGAGCCAGGAACCAGGGAGAAAATGCAGTTTTCCACTCCCTTTTTCTGAGTTGCAGTCTGTCTCTTCACTTTCCTTGTGGGCTCCAAATTTCCCTTCTGATCCTTCTTGGGTCCTGGGGATCCAACTCCCTCCTTCTTTTCTTCCACAGCTTGTTATTTTCCAGGCCCACTGTGGGAAATCCCACAGTGACTGGGTGAGGGACAACTGCAGATGTCCAGAGTTAGGGAGCCATGGTCAAGCTGACAAGAGACACCCAGAGTGCTGTAGGCTGAACGACTCAGGCCCCAATCCTACAACCAGAGGTCAGGATCAGCCTGAACTTCTATGGAGTTGAAAACACCAGAATTGGCACTCCACCCTAATCCTATTGCAGGTTTGCTCCAATCATCCAGCATGGATCTGGGCTCTGCCTGCCTCCTTTATCTACCTGTGACAGCAGAGGC
>RJWM01032932.1:0-21047 GCA_004363535.1 Dasyprocta punctata | reverse complement strand
TCCTCCCAAGACACTTGGAGAACAGAAGTCTTGGAAGGAAATACCTTGAAAGTAGGCCTGAATCTAGTCATAGTGCCACCAGGTTTACTCCTTCAGCCTGCATCTGTCCCAAACATCTAGTGCGTCACCTTTGCCCATCCCTTCCTTTCCTTCATACCTCCACCTCCCTCTCAGGCCCCTCTCTGCACACACACACACACACACACACACAGAGGCACTTTCTTCTAGGCCATCTTCTCTCTTTCGGTTCTCTAGTTGACTGGAAAAACTCAGAAATCTGCTGGCTTCCAGTAAATGAGGATTTTAGATTCCTCCAGAGATGCTGGAATTGCCTTCTGTTTATTGCTTCAACACACCTTCTATTTCCATTAATGTTTCAAGTTTTGGGACAGATTCTATAGGAAGTTAAAGATAGCATGAAAATAGGCAGCAGGATATCATTCCCTAAATGAAAGTTTCCTGTTTTGTGGCCATATCCACTTGACTTAATCAAGTAAAACACAGAGATCAGCATACCTCAATAGCTGTAAGTTGAACCACTGGCCTGATTCCCTGAGGGACCATGTATAGGTTTGGTGCCCTCTGAGAGGGAAGAATGGGAAGGTTGGATCCATCCTGGAAAGCAAACATAGAATGTCAAATGCCTTCCTTTTCAAGTAAAGTGTGCTGAGAATTATCAACTAATTTTCAACCAGCTGAAAGAATAAATGCATGCATGAAAATGCAGTAATGTACCTTGTCCCTCAGAATTAGCTCTGCAGTCACAAGGACATCCCCACAGGCTTTATCTCCATTCATGACTGGGTGCCAGAGAAGTTTGGGTGTAATGTCCATTTCTGAGTTTAGTTTCACCAGAGGGGAACAGATGCTTCGTCCTAAAAATTCATCTTTACCCTAGAAAAACAAATAATCCTCAAATCCCCAAACAAATGTTGCTTTGAAACTTTATCATCCCCCAAGTCATCTTAGAAATTCCAAACTACCTACCACTTGGTCATTGTCAAAAAGTTCTATGACAACTTTAGGTGGGTTCTGTAGAACAGTTTGGGGCTCCCCATAGATTTCAACTTCATCAAATATAATCGTTTGGTCCCATGTGGGATTCAGGGTTGAGTGGATGATCTCAGTGGTTTTGCTTCGGTGGAGGAAAGAAACGTGAGCATATGGATCTATGGAGAAAAAAGAGAACAATGTGGAGCTACGGTGAAAATCTAGGTCCCCAGGATACTGCGTTTCTGAACCCTTTTCTTCTGGATACAACAATCACGCACTCTCACCATTCCCCCGGAAAGAGGGTTTCTATGGATCAGGGTGTGGAAGGGGCAGGCGATGCGGTGATTCAGGAGTGCCTGAAGTGAGGCCTTGATGCGTACAGAGAATTCTCTCTCTAGAGTACACACCCACCAAGGCTAATCGGACACCCCGTCTGTCATACTTATGGTTAAGAGTGTGGGCTCTGCAGTCAGATGCATCTGGTTTCAACCCATACCCCCACTGCATGATCACATGGGAAAGTATTTAATCTTCCTGAACCTCAGTTTCCCCCCACAAGTGATGAAAGTATTATCTGCTTCCCAGTGTCAAAAGAATGAGATGAACACGAAGAATGTGAACTGCTTAGGATGAGCCTGTCATATATGATATAACTGGTAAATGCTGCTTATCATGGTTTCTACTGTCACTGGTCATCTATTTATTCAGCAAGGATTTATTGAGTGCCAAGTCTGAAGAGTATAGTAGTAAACAAGAAAGGCTCAGCTACTTAGTGTTTATTATTTGTGATAGTAGAAAACTTCCCCAAAACTTCTCTGTACTAGAAAACAGAGTGAGAGAAACCTTATATACTAAGAAGTAATCCATGTTTTTCTACATGATAAATAATTACCCCAAGCTTTTTTCAGTTGTTAGGGGGTTGCTCTATTTGAGCAAAAGCCAATGTTGAAGGCATGATGGTGTGTGCTTGCAGTCTCAGCTACTCAGGAGGCTGAGGCAGGAGGGTCACTTCAGTTCAGGAGTTTGAGACCATCCTGCACAACCCCCATCTCAATAAATAAATGAATACATACATACATATTTAAATTGTCTATCCTGAAACTCTTACGCATGCAAAAGTAGCGTGTGTTTTTTAACATTTCAGGTAGCTATAATATGAAAGGAATACAGCTACCACTGTTCTTTGCTTATGCCTGATGATGTCTTATATCTCAAGTTGCAAGAAATATGCTTAGAGTATTATTAGACTTTAGTCAAAACTTTGAAATAATTTTGACTTTCAGTGGTGGAGTGCCCTCTGGTGGAGGATATTTGAAAATGTTTCCAAAAACATTTTGGAGATGTGTATCACGGTACAGATAACCCTGAATCTGGTATATTTTGTAAGAAAAGGGAACCATTCACAAATGCTTGGGACACACTTCAGAACTGAGGCAAGTACCCCGAAGTGTCAGGGAAATGCTTTAAGAGCTGTTTCCATAGAAAGTCCAGGGAAGTTCTGTTGGTTTTCAAGGCCAAAAGTGGAATATCTCTAGACACCCCAGAATGGCCCCTGAATTATCCATGTTTCCACAGGCAAAAGCACAGATCACGGTGAGGCAGGTCTCTCTCAGCCTTGCCCTGTCCCTGCCCATGACCTTCTCAGAAGCACTCCAAAGACAACAAAACCATCGTGTATCAGTTCAAAGGATAATAAAGCCTCGTGGTTTTTTGGAGTTGAGAATGAGGGAACGGGCAGCAGAAGAGGAGAAAAGTGCGTTCCAAGCTACTCAGAGTCCAGTGTTATAGGGAGATCTGTGAACTCATGATCTTTCTGTCACCTTGAGAGAGCTACCAAAAAGGTAAAAAATAACAATACACCAATCAACCCAAGGGCCCAGGAATAAAAACAAAATCATGCATACAAATAGAGAGCAGAAACTGTTCTTTTCGGTACTTTCTATTATTTGGTTGATGATTATTAAAGGGCCATGTGCCTTCTATGTATTTCTAGAACCCAGCAACAGGGCTAGAAGCATTTAATAATTTTTTAGCTAACAACTAAGCAGTTTACTTCAAATACACAAACTAGTTTCAACATGAAAAAAGTTTTTGTTGTTAGAAATGACTAGAAAGCATCCCCTTAATGGAAAGGAGAGTCAGGCTAGCCTGCTATGTAATAGTGTGCAGCGTGGGGATTTTTTCCCATTACCTGAAAAGCTATCCTTGTCTAGAGCTATGAGGTTTCTGGCTTGATAGATGTAACAGCGCAAATGATAGTTGTAGACCCCTGAAAAGAACAAGATGAGGTTACATGCAAGAAATATAATACTGGGGCTGGGGATTTAGCTCAGAGTCATAAGCGCCTGCCTGGCAAGCACGGGGTTGTGAGTTCGATCCCTGCTACAAAAAATAAAAAATAAATTAAAAAAAAGAAAGAAATATAATACTGTATTCTGGTATTTTCTGGATATTTGGGGATAATATATGCCCCAGATACAACGCAGAATCCATATACAGTGGTACCACGGTTCATGAATGCTTTTGTTTGCAAACAATTTGGCCTGCAAACAGAAGCAGTTGACAAAATTCCTTTTTTGGTTTACAGACTCTGCACTGGGTGACAAACACAACTGCGGCCATCTTTTCCAAAATCACAGAACAACAAGTTAAGTTCATGAACTGAGGTATCACTGTAATAGTAATGCTGTATGCTCCCAAAGTAGTTTATTTCTTGTAAAATATGACTTAAAAGTAGTTCTTCCTTATCTATGGTCTTACTTTCCAGTTTCAGTTACTAATTGTTCAATTGCTGTCTGAAAATATGAAATGGGAAATTCCAGAAACAAATGATTTACAAGTTTTAAGTTGCATGCATTCTAAGTAGCATGAAGAAATCTTGGACCATCCTGCTCCACCCACTGTGGCGTGACTCATCCCCATACGATATATGCTACCCACTCATTAGTCATTTTGGCGCTACTCAGTTATCAGATTGGTGGTCATGGTATCAGTGTTTCAATGCTTGTGTTAAGGTAATTCTTATTCTACTTAATAATGGTTCCAAGTGCAAGAGTAGTGGTACTGGCAATTTTATGACATTTAATACATTGTTATAATTGTTCTATAGTATATTATTGCTATCCATTTCTTGCCAAACCTAGTTTATAAATTAAACTTTAACCTAGGGATGTATGTATAAACAAAAAGATAGTATATATAGAGGGCTTGGTATTGTCTTCAATTTCAATCATTCACTAAAAGTGTGGGATATATACTCCACAGATAATGGGGAAAATACTGAGTTTTTTTGTTTTTCTTTTTTGTTTTTAAAATACTATAGTAAGTCCAGTACAAAGTGTGACAATCAGAGAATATTATTCCAAGGATTTAGTGTACTATTTGTCATATAGACCTTTGAAATGAAACTAGGTCACCAGCAGTTACAGAAACAGGGCAATCTATACTACCAAACCTGGGAGAGAGCTATCTACTAGCCATTTCTTTGAGATTTCAGAACCTTTCTACTACTTCTCTTTTTTATTGTATTAATACACACGCACCCTTCTTTCACTCACACACATACAGATAATTTAAGAGATAGCAGAGCACTGTGAATGAACACACAGATTCTGGGAACCCAGTGACTGCTTGTGCTCAAATCTTGTCTTTAGTATTTACAAACCTTAAGACACTGAGAAAAGTTATTGAATGCCTTTGTACCTTGATTCCCTCATCTGTAAAACGGAATCAATGACAGCACCTACTTTAAAGGGTCATTATGAGGATTAATTGATTGACTACATGTGCAGTACCTGCCAGATGCTAAGATCTATGTATCTGATGTTATTATTACTACTATTGAATGGTATTATTTTTGAGTATTTCTGAAATTCCTGAAGCCTATCATTGAATCTAACCTTTATTTAAACTCTAATTAAACTAACAGTCTTGGGAGCTTACCAGATAGAATGAGTACATATTAAACAGATTCCATTAAAATCAATGACTTGATCATCTTTTACCCCAAATATGGCACAGTTTTATAAACTGTATTTACAAATCTTCTTCATCAAGTTATGAAACTGAAATTCATGTTCTTCTGAGGAGTTCTTTATCATATTTGGGGATTTGAAAGCTTTCCTTGAGATAGAAGTCATGGAAGTTAAATTTACAAAGACATATTGAAACTCACTGCTGAAGCCACAGGAGACGATGGGAGTGTTGGCCCCAAACACGGTGGTGGCACTGTGTTTCTGTGTCTCCGCACTTTTCTCATCTCCATCCTCAGAAGTGTCCGCACCCTACGGTAGGCCCAAACACAGAGCCGAAGTAAATAAGCTGAGAGGTGAGAAGCACAAACAAATAGAATGGTAGCTTTTAAGAGAGATTTTGTAACTCAACCACCCCATTTTCAAGATGAGGAAGGCCTAGGATAGCAGGTGACTTTCTCAAAGCCACAGAGCTGGAGAGTAGCAGGGGAAAGGTAGAAGCCAATCCTTCGGCTCAAGTCCAGGTTTATCAAACCCTGTTGCTGAAAGAAAAGGAAAATATACAAGATACAAATAAGAAGATTAAAAGGATGGAAGGAGAAAGAGGAAGAGCAACAGAGGAATATGGGTCAAAATGCAGAAATACAAAAACTGGCTGCCGTAATGCTTTGTTTGGTTTAGTTTTAGTTTTAGAGACAGGGTCTCACTATTACAGTTCAGGCTGATCTTGAACTCACTATGTAGCCCAGGCTGACCTGGAACTTGCAGTGATCCTCAGCCTCCCAAGTAAAGGATTATGGGCATGTGCCACTATGCCAGCTGCCACACTGTTTTAGATCACTCAATGCCATGTTCTTATTCTTTCTTTCCTTCCACAGCCTACATTTCCCTGCCTGCTATGGTTTATACATTGTGTCAACTTGAGAAGTCTAGCAGCTTAATTAAGTAACTCAGCGGCTCTACATCCTGGGGTGTAGAGCACAGTTACCTGGTCATTGTTACAATCTGAGAAGGTCAGAAGTTTAACTAAGAGACTTAGCAGAGAGCCAGGGGTCTTACTTGGTAAACATCCTCATCCTGTGCAAAGGAAGGCAAGGATGTTTGTGAAGCTACACCCACCCTTGGGGGGGGTGTCCTGTGTACTATATAAAGGAGGAGAAGAGGCTTGCTCGTCCCCCCCTTTTACTCTGGATGCTTTTGCTTGGCTGCTGCCTTAAAGTGTTGTTCCTGTGCCATGCCACCCTGCCTTGGAGCCAGCTGATTGTGGACTGAAACCTCCAAAAACTGTAAGCTAAATAAACCTTTCCTTCCCTAATTTTGGGTGTCAGGTGTTTTGTCTCAGCAACGAGTGAGAAGTAACCAAAACACTGCCTCCACCTTCTTTATTGTACCTCTGTCTGAATACTTCTCTAATTTTGTGAGTCATCCCTCTGCTTTCTGCTATCTCACATCTGTACATTTGGTTCTTCTGGTTTGTTGAACAGGTGGAGTTTCCAAGGGATGATTAAGGAAGCTGTGCCGGGAATGATGGTACCTGAAACATAAATGCTGGGATAGACTTACTTGAAAAAATGTTAGGAGAAATGGGTGTGCTTGTAGGAGTATTTCTTGGATCTATTCATATGTTAATGCTCTGTTCATTGCACAAGAATTGTTAAACACCTAGCGTGGGTACTTTTTCTCAACCTATTTATGATCTTACGGCACTGGGGTTACAAGGATCTCCATGGAATGGGCAGTATTGCGTCCAACATATATATTTTCTCTATATCAATATTATTTCCACTTTGGTTTCTGATTACTTACAAGGGCACCTTCAAGTTTAAAGATGGCAGCTGCCCCATGTGTTTCTGAAGGAGCCATTTTTCTTCTCCAGCGTCTTCGGCGAAAAGTGTCAGAACTACGCTGTTGCCAGTGAAATTTCCAGCCAATTAAGGAAGCATATTCCCATCCCTCACGGTCTTCAAATTCTTCCATGGCCTAAAACAGAAGTAAAACTTTTACTGGTAATAATTTCTTTGTATTGACAAAGCAGGTCACTGGGTCCATCAACAAATAATTTAGAAATACAAATCTATCCTGTGCTGAGCACTATGCTAGGAACAAGAGATACAACAAAGAACAAAATGGGAGGCTAGTGCACTGTGGAAATACAGAACTCACCAGTCAATTATAGTGCAAGGAGGTGTGAGCATGTGGGAGATGGATCCTTAGAGGGGGAGTCTCATTCAGGGGTAAGGAAGGGATGAAGCAAGTGGATTCTTGCTCAAATTGCTTTGTTTTCTCACTTTATTAGTCCATAGGATGTAGTTTGAAACACATTATTTCTACTTTATATATGGACTGAAAGATTACCCCTCCCTGAGGGCTGAAATGTCTTGCCTAAGCTAATGGCTGCCAAACTGATAATCAGGAGACAAACACCTCTAGAAAGTTCTCACCCCATCAGGCTGGGATAGTAAGCACTCATTCATTTACCAGTTTATTCATTCTACTACCCTCTTTCTGGGAGCATGTTCCTGAGCTAGCAAGAAGTTGCACAGACAACCATGGCTCCATTTTTACTTCCACTGAAATAAAACCAAAATAAAACAAAACACACCTCATAGCACCTACTAGAGTTAGGCCTTTAGAGCAATCGAAACAGTTTCTGTTTAGAATTAACCTAACCACATCCAAACACCAGCCCTCTCACTTATCCCAGAGTACATCCATTTAATCTGTGAGCTTTATCTGTGAAATGGGCACAGAATTCAGAAATTACAGGTTGCAGATAAAGCATATGCTGTAGCTAACACTATGCAAAGCACACAAAACATGCCACTTATTAATTGCTCTGAATATTTCTTTTACCACTTAATTTATTATTCCATTTAAAATCGTACAATGCCTTAATTAGATAAGTATTAGCTTCATTTTTCAAGTAAGAAAGAAAGCAAACCCAGGATTTGAATCTTTCTGTATCTCATTCTAAATTCCAAGATACTGCCACTAATACATTACCTATCAGAATAATAACAGTGATCTCTTACTACTTCTATACTGGTTCTAACATTTAACCTTCCTCAGAATCACAAGGAGACCTTGTTGAAATACGAATTGCTGAGCCATTCCCAGTAGGACTGGGGTGAAGAAACGTTTCTCACAAGTCCCCAGGTAATGGTCATGGCGATGGTGGCAGTGTATAGAATTTGAGAACTTCTGAGCACAGAATTAAGGCCTTGATCTGCAAATAGTTCTGCAGAAATACTTCCTTAACTGGAACTCTACTGCTCCTCTTACCCTGGCAGTGCTTGAAGGGGTTTGTGTTAAATCTTTCTTGCGTTTCCTGACCAGCCTTCGCCGTCGATGAGTGTGATACATTTTCTCTGCTGCAACCCAGGATTTGGGCTTATTATCTGGAGGGATGGTAATTCCATACTCCCAACCTGGAACAGGATTTGTGAGCAGTTACCCAAAAAAGATGCATTTGCCAGACCAGTAAATACCTTCTAGAAAAAATTTAGTACTTCTCACTGCTTGTGAATTTTATCTACTATAACATGACTGTTACAGGCTGAGCACCCCTTATCCAAAGACTTGAAATCCAAAGTATTCCAAAATCTAAAGCTGTTTGAGTGCCATTATGCCACAGGTGGAAAACTCCATACCTGACCTCATGCAATTAGATAGTCAAAATGAAGGGGCACTAAAAATACTGTATAAAATTACCTTTGGATTATGTGCATGAGGTATATATTAAACCTAAATAAATTTTGTATTTACATATCCAAGCTAGTTCATTACATATAAGTAAATATTCCAATATAAAAAATTCCAAAATTGAACACACACTGGTCCCAAGCATTTGATTTACTTTAACCCAACTAAATACAGCCTCATTCTCTAGATTCCTCCTCTGAAAGCCTTTTTGTGGCAGTGAGGTTTTCCTCTATCTTTCTGCCTTCAGTCACTCATAGTAACTGAGTGTATCAAAGAATAATGCACAGCATAAGGGGCGGAAGGGGACAGTGAGTAAGGGGGTGGGTATGTAGTCATGGGCCTGTGTTCAGTTCCAATACCACCACATGCTGGTTCTTTTCTAAATAAATTTCCTGCAAGTTGATAAACTTACCTATGGCTCAATTTTCACATTACAAAAGTAAAACATACCTTTTAATAGGATTACTGTATTTATTTATTTATTTATTTATTGTTTGCGGCACCAGGGATCGAACTCAGCTTCACGCCTGCCAGACAGGCACTTACGCCACTGAGCCAAACTCCCAGCCCTAGTTTTTCGAGGCAGGGTCACACTATGTAGCTCAGGCCAGCCTTGCACTTGCATTGTAGCTCAAGTGGGCCTCGAACTCACAACGCTTCTCCTACCTCAGCCTCCCAAGTGCTGGGATTAAAGGCATGCGCCACCATGCCTGGCTGATAGGAATACTTTAAAATAATCAAAATATGGAAGACAAAATAGGTGGAAATCTTGAAGACATAGGGGTAGGCAGAGAATTCATAAACAAAAATCAAACTGCATGGGAAATACTTCCCAGAATCAACAACTGGGATATCGTTTTATTAAAAAGTTTTTGTATGTCAAAAGAAATCTCCAACAGAGTGAAAAGAAAACCCACAAATTGGGAAAAAAATCTTAGTCAATTGTCCCTCAGACAAAGGACTTCTATCTAGAATATATAAAGAATTTTTTAAAATCAGGCCCCTGAAATTCAAAGACCCAATCCAAAAATGGGCATCTGAGATGAATACACACTTCTCAGCTGAAGAAGTACAAATGGCAAATAAATATATGAAAAAATGTTCAGCATCATTGCTCATTAGAGAAGTGCAAATTAAAACAACAATGAGATTCCATCTCATTCCAGAAAGAATGGTCAAGATCAAGAAATCAACCAATAACAAATGCTGGAGAGGCTATGGAGAAAAAGGAACTCTTCTGCACTGTTGGTGGGAGTGTAGACTGGTGCAGCCACTGTGGAAATCAGTCTGGAGATTCCTCAAAAAACTAAGATTGGAGGTCCCATACAATTCAGTTATTTCCTTTCTGGGTATTTTCTCAGAAGAATTGAAAACATCATGCCACAATGATGCATGTGCACCCATGTTTATAGCAGCACAACTTGTAATAGCCAAATCTTGGAAACAACCCAAATGCCCATCACCTGAGGGATGGATAAAAAAGATGTGGTATTTGTATACAAGGGAGTACTACTCAGCTATAAAGCAGTATCACATTGAGGTTTTTATAGGTAAATGGATGTGACTTGAGACTCTACTCATAGGTGAAATAAATCAAACTCACAAGTGTAAATACTGTATTGTCTCCCTGGTATAAGAAACTGAAAGAGTAAGTAAGATCCAAAATCTTTAATAAATATTGTGAAAGGGTAAGAAACTGCTCAAAGGAGAAAAATAACTCAGGGAAAAGGAGAAAAGAAGGAAAAGAAAAAAGATACAAATTTGTGTATATACACTTAAGATAGCTAAGATGATTGTACTACTAATTCTATTAATTCATGGAACAAAACAGTTAACACTCATAGGATTAGATCAATTTTGCATGTTTATATCTGATAATCTGAGTAACTCTTTCGAAGATAACTATGCAAAGTAACAGTCTTTGTCAAGTTCCTACCACCTTGTTTGGAGAGCCTACATTGTTATTGCTTTGGTTTTTTTGTTATTGTTGTTTATTTGTCTCTTTTGTTTCTTGTTTTTCTTGTATTTTTTTGTTTTGTTTTTGTCTCTTTAAAATAAAAAAAAACAAAATAATGAATGAAAAACACTAGGACATGTTTAGCACATAGTTATTGCTCAATCACTGGTATTATTATTATAAGACCTGGTGTGTGCATCAAGGTTGATTTGAAAGCTGTGTCAGTACTGTTCCTTTCTATGCACTATTCTCTCTTATAAAAAAATTCAAATTTTTCTCTTTGACAATTCCAAATGCTATAAACCATTTCACTTTAGATTACTATTCATAGACAAAGATAAATACCATTACTAATAGAAACTATGTCAGTAATCTACATTATTGTTAAATAGGATTCTAAAGACATTTACAATTTCCTTTTTGAGCTAGAAAGTGATGTTCACAGGAATATTATGGAGCATGATGACAATAGAGAAACTAGCTCTCTCCTAAATTCTCATTTTGGATCCCCAAGCATCTCAAAGCCCAAATAGTTGGCCCAATATACCTGATATTTTCACTCTTAACATCCCCCAAAAAGAACCTGTCCAAGCATTTACTTGTGCTTCAGATTGTACATTTGAATATTCATGGGTGACACCACCTGATCAAGTTGTCATAGACCTTTCCTCCCAAGGAACTGTTAACTGAGGCCTGCCTGCACAGCTCGTAGTTGGGTAAGAGATATAAAATATTACCTTTCTCATCCACAGCTCGATTTATGTCATATACCCACGCATCATCTTCCCACTCCCAACCTGGAGGACAAGTGAACTCGCTGGGTGATGCTGCTTTATCACCATTCTTGAAAAAGAAAGAAAAAAGTGGGGGTTAATGAATCGTAGTGTTAATAGGATGGAAAACTGAGGAAAGTTTCTTCCTATTTAAGTATGGTGTCCACAGGTTTACATAGACACTAAGAGACACATTTTGGTC
This sequence comes from Dasyprocta punctata, assembly GCA_004363535.1. NCBI lineage: Eukaryota > Metazoa > Chordata > Mammalia > Rodentia > Dasyproctidae > Dasyprocta > Dasyprocta punctata. The sequence goes on along the minus strand of RJWM01032932.1, from coordinate 9,449 downwards.
AGAAAAATGTACAAATGTTACACAAAAATTGATTTTTAAAACTAGCTTCTGTTCTTACTACTAGGGAACTGTAGCAGATTTAACCTGGAAATCACTTTTTTGGTAGAGCAAAATGATTAAATATATGGTTCAATTTCATACTATAAAACGTGCAACTTATTTTTATGAAGGATTACACATAAACCAGCATAGATCAAACATTAAAAACCCATGTTTTCAAGTGTTGGAAAATGCTATTGGAGGTTCATGATGCTAATTGTGTAAGATTCTACAAAGTTTATATAAAATATTGGTTTAAGTTTACACAAAAACTGAGGGTTATGAAAAGAAAATTAATAAGTAAAGGAAATAGAGGAGACCTGTAAACATCAAAAAAATTCAGCTTCATTTCAAATTAAGAAAGTAGAAATTGAAATAACAAGAAGACACCACATGTTCATGTATTGGCAAAGATAATACAATGGGATGCTGAGTGTTCAGGTAAAAAGCCTTCTCATACAATAATACTGGAAATAGAAATTTACAGACCTCTTTGAAAAGAAATTTGGCAATATTTATCAAAATTTTATATGAATTGAAATTTCAACGAAGCAAATCCAAGAATCTTTCCTAGTCATAAATTGTCATAGTGAATAAACATGTATGTATAAAATGTTCTCTGTCCCTTTGATTATAAGTGACATAACAACAAACAACAATCCCCCAGACCAAACCCTAAATATCTCTGAGATAAGTTAAGCAAATTATAGTAGGTACATATGAAAAAAAAAAACACTCTGCAGGCATTTTTTAAAACTCATAGAGCTATCTATACGTATTGATATCAAAAGATGTCCAAGATAGATTATTAGATGAATACTACAAGTTGTAGAACCATGTATGCAACATAATTCTGCTCAGCTGAGAAAAAAGAAGTTACATACTTGTATATGAACACAAACTATCAATGCTTATCTCTGGTAAGTAAAGCATGAGTCAAGGAGGATTACTTTTCATTTACTGTAACATTATTTGAGATTTTAAAGAGCATGAGTCTTTCATTTGTTAAGATCTTAAAAACTAGTTAGATAATCAATATTTACCCTAGAAAAGTTGCATACCCTAAACTTTACCCTGCAGCAACATCTAGTTACACAGGTCCATTTTCTTTTTAGGGAAGTAATAATTTTGTTTATGTGTGGTCTAAATTATGAATGGAAGGAAGGCTATTTGGAGCAGAAGTAGGAGAGAGGGTGGTGGCGGGTTTCCAGAAGATTGTGATTCACAGAGATGACACGGGAAGAGTCTGCTCAAGAGCAGGTTGCTCACCGCATCAGTGTAGGTATCCTCAGCTGGTTTCCATTCGCCCCCAGGGTAGCGACTCTCATTCTGGTAGACTTCATCTGTGAACTCTGTGTGGCCGGCATCTGCCTCAGTCAGCAAGCTGCACGCGAGTGAGGGTTGCGGTTACCCGTGGAGAAATGGCTGCCAGCAACCCTAGCTCTTTCCAATGATTGGGAAGCACCCGCACCCTAGGAAAAGTATCAGTTCTCTCCTGCTGGATCCCTGTGGGGTTTGCACACCATATCCCTCTTTCTACCAACTTCTGGCATTGCTTTAGGAAAAGGCCTGCTGAAACAATGAGACCTGAATTATAGAGAACACTTCTAATGAGTGAGGTTGGTTCTTTTCTGTAGTGAGGGTGGGGGTAAGGAAAACAGTCTTGTGGGCAGCTTGTTAGGGAGAGTACCAAGAGCTCCTTCTGTATTTGTCCCAGTAAAGGCTATTCAGTGTCTTTTTAGCAAAACTCTTGGCTAACAGTTCAAAGAATAGGGAATCATGCCTCTGCAGCCCTCCGATATAAAACGTGGATTGGAGGCCAAATCATGAAGCCAAGTATGAAAATGTCTATGCAACCCACACTGAAGGGAGGTTCAAATGCTCTGGATGGTTCCTAGGTAGACAGCCAAATAATGTTATTTAAGACTCCAAGCTAGTTGAGTATTTGAGAAATACTGACTGTGGCTTGCTAATTTTCCTCTTGGATTTGAAAACCCACAGAGGAAAGTACACAGGTTCCAATCTGGACTTAAATCTTCTTTTAGGTACCCACTCAAACGAGGGTTCTTTTACTATCTCTCATCTTTTCCCTGATACATATTACCCTAGAATGAAGCACTGGAAAGGTATCAAAAAATGAATGTCCTTAACTATTCATATAAATAGAGCTCATCCATCATTTTCTGGGCTCCAGAGAAGAATCAAAATGCTGGCTGCCACCTGACTCTAGGATTCATCCAGTCCTGACATGCTTTGATCTTTTGCTTTTCCAATCAACAACTCCCCCTACCTTTCCCTGTCCTCACTAGTCTTCCTTCCTTGTGTCTAATTCAAACCCTGGTAAATTTCCTCTCTAACAGAACTAGAGCAAATGTTAGTGCTCTGCTCTTGTATTTCTGTGAGCAATAAGGTTCTTTTCTCTAAGCCAGGAGTCATGCGTCTCCAGCCAGCATCCATGAAACTGCGGCAGGCAAACTTACTGCAAATAGGATAAAATTTCAGACCCACGTAATACTCTTTTCCTGTTTTGTTTTTTTGAGAAAAGTCTCATTCTATAGTTCAGACTAACCTTGAACTATGTAGCCCAAGATGCCCCAAATTCATAATAATTCTCCTGTCTAAGCCTCCCAAACGTTGAGGTTAGAAGCATGAGGCACCAAGCCTGGCTGAGAACCATCTAAGCCCTTCCACTATTTGTCTGGTAGAGCTGTGGTTAAGATAAATAAGACGATTCTGATGCTCAGCACACTGCCTGGCACCTTCACACATAATAAGTGATCAGTAACTGCCAGTTATCAGGTGCAATTTACAGTTATCTGCCTTATGGGATACTGAGGACATCTTTCAACTTTCTATGAATTTCTATGGTATTATATAAATATTATCAAGAATGATGAAGACAATTAATTTAGAAAATTCTAAAGACATGTTTCATTGCCATATTTTTTTCTCAGAACATGAAAAACTTACCTTCTTTCTGGGTCAACTATCCAATCTCCTTCCCATTCCCAGCCTTTTGGAGGCAAAAAGAATTCTCTTTTGAGTTTTATTTTTCCTGTGACATCAGAAAACTTATGACGTCTTACTAGTCCAGAGGTGCCCCATTTTCCAAACATGAGAGCTTGGTTTTCATACTACCAAGAAACAAATGAAATTAGAGAAACACCATCAGAGAGCCAGAAATAAAGTAAGTCCATAAATTTTCAAATTCGTGTAGGACTTAGGCTAGATGATCATAGTAAGTGAAATGGTTTTACATTCACGAAGTATGAATCAAACTTGGACAGTTGTTGATTATGTAACTTAGGATAAGTCATTTGTCTTTCTAAGATTCAGTGTTATCATCTGTAAACCGGCGACAATACTGCCTCTCTCATGGAGTTATTCTGGAGTTCAAGTTAGCAACTATGAATGTGCTTTGTAAACAATGATATATAATGCTAGTTCCTTCTATTACTATTTTGAATAACTCCAAACAGTTCTCTAAACCTTATTTTCTAAGCACCTATGAAAGTGCTCAATTTATCAATGTGCAGATTTCATAAAGTTTATTTGTAAATTAACTGCGTAGAACTTGGGGGCACATTTACCAACAGGAATAATACGTAATTGATGCATATTTCCTAAGCAGTCCACAAAGAATACATCTGAAACCCGATGGTTTTTTAGCATCCAGTCTTTATGGAGCTTAAAAATTCTGAGCCTTACTCCTCTCTGAAGTGGACAGGTAGACCAAGTCCTTCCTGGGAAGAAGGTTTAGTGGCACTAGCAGACATTGGTTTACAGAGCACTCCTTCCTAAGTTAATGCTTTATCAATCTATGGTGTGTGCTTTTCACACTTGCGTTCATGGAAAGGGTTGAGATTTGTCAGTGTGCTAAGCGTCCCTATTTAGTCCCAAACTGGAATTTCTATTTGTCTGCTGATGACTCAACCAAGGAGACGGTTAGCATAAGTGATAGAAACGTTTTTGGCTGAAGCAGAAGGGAGGCAATTTGAGTAGTGGCCCTTTAGGAAAATACAAATAAGCACACACAGTAGGAACACTGTAGTGTTGCCTCAGATATTGCCTCTGAGCCTGGAAGGGAGACGAGCTCTAGGCAGAAGTTAAAGGAGCTGTTGTCACCAAGTATAAGGAGACTTAGAAGCATGCGGCAAGGGCACAGAATGGAAGAACAAGGCATTCCTGCTGCTTCTGCTTTGAAACCAGTGTGGTCCCAGTAAAATAGTAAAATCTAAGCAAGCCCTACAACATGGATGAAAGGGTACAGTAACAGCAGAGGTGGAGTAATTAAGTGGCTTTGAGTATTGTGGTCTTTAGCCAGCAGTGGTAAGGGCAGGGTAGTAAGAAAAAAGTAGGTGTAAATAAGCACATGTGAAACACCACAAGTCCCACAGAAATTTTCAGAAGAAGTTTTTACAGAGAATTGAGTTCTGGTATTAGCCCATGAAGTCAAGAACCAGTAAAATTCCCATTATCCTTATTAGTATGCCAGTTCTGGTCCTCACAGACTGTGAGAATGCGGAGAAACTAGAGAGTCACATGGAATGACTAAAATAGGTGAATCAACATGAGTTGAAGCTTGAGATCAGCTCTATGAAGGAAGGATCTAGATGTGGGAATGGGTGGAAGGAAGCCCTAGGCTGGTTGACTGCTGCTCAGGGCTGCTCCTCCAGGTTTAGCCCCTGCCACAGACCTGGAGGGCAGGTGGATGCCAAGAAATCCAATAGGAAAGTAGGAGCCACCCTCTCTTGCATGTATGCTCTGATTCCCCTACTTCACACTGCTCACATGGCTGGGTGTCAACATTCACTCAGGGCCTCCCCAGTGGCCTCCAGCACAGCCTCTGTTTATTTCCAATAGCACTTCCAAGTCTGAGTGTAAGGACTTGTGTGTCTCATGTGTTCCTATTACTTCTTAAAGTGGTCCACAGATGCCCATATTCATCTACCCAAAACAGAATCACCTCTGGTGGTAATTCCTAACTCAAATGTAGAAACAGAACCCCCAGGGAGTCTGCATGCTCAACAAGAGCCCCAGTTTTATAATAATTGCAATAGACTGTGAGACTCTTGAGCACAAGGTTTGGCTTCTTCATCATTCTCATCATAAATACTCAATAAGTATTCATAGGGACTTACTATGTTCCAGGTATCACTGAATGAGCAAAAGGTAAAAATAAAACATGGCCACGAGTTCTTTTGCCTGGCAAGTAGATCAGAGCTACAATGCTGAGTGAGGAACACATTGATAGATTAGCAGAATGAAAACAGTCTTCTTGATTTGAGCAAGAAGGCCCATTTGTTGAATGGAGTTCACCTGAAAATTATCAGAAGAACCCTCCAAATACATCCAGTAAACTTAAATTAATAAATACTTTGAGTTAAAAATAGTGTATGGAAGAATCAAAATTATTCTTTTGGCTGTAAAAATTGTTTTCAGTATAGTGAGACTTCTAATTAATGAAGTGGGTTTAAAATTCAGTGAAGGCTTTACAAATTATCTCTACTGATTTTCAAGTATTCAGTTAGAATTTTCTTGCCCTTAAGCAGACACACCTGAGATTTCTCTTAGGTGTGCACTGTGTCTTCGGTGATTTGTGGACCCCAACCCCAAGCGAACTTCTCAAGCTCTGAACATCTCAAGTGTTTCTTCTCCTGGGTTGGTGTGAATGTGTGTGTGTGTACACTTAGTGTCCCACCATCGGAGACCAATGTGACTTGCTATTACTGAACTCTAGTGCCGAGAGCTAGAAGACCACCATGTTCAATATTGCTGGCCGGAATTACCACACAAAGCTGGTAGCCCTCCTGGTGTGTTCCAGTATTGACAAAACCTCCAGGGGATCATCTCAGTGATGGTGAGCCTTTCAGCACTTTCAGTGATAACAAAGAGCCAGCTGCAGCAGACATACCATGGGTTCACCACCACTGTGACCTGGCCTCTTAAATTAGGATCATTGGATGGGATTTTATGTGGTAGACAGCTGTGACTATTTTTTTGTAAGTGAATATTTTCCCTAAAATGAAAAACAACAACAAAAGACCTTCTCCTTTGGCAAAAAGGAAAATATAGCCATGTCATTAAATGTACCATTTCAGCAAAGACGGTGAAATTTCCTTCTGCAAAGCTATTGAATTTCTTCTCCACAGCACTTAAGCCCAGCCAGATGTTCACTCGCAATTCCGCAGGCACCCTGGGCCCGTTAGTTTTTTCCTGTGGATACTGTGAGATGAAAAATAACATGTTGCGTCACACTGAACACCACGTGGACTGTGATACTAACTTAAAGTCAAAAGTAGACTGACCATCTAACAGGTACTTTCACTACTTAGATGTTCACTTTAATTTTAATGTTCACTTTAGTCAAAATATTTCCAAATGATCCCATAATAAAAGCAGTGAATCTCCAAGTGTGATCTGTAGATTCTTGTCTGTCCCTCAGACCTATTCAGGAGGTTCACAAGGTCAAAACAATTTTCATTATAGGATTTAACATGGTATTTATCTTCTTCATGGTATTGACATTTGCACTAAGGGTGCAAAAGCTGTGGTGGATAAAGCTGGCAATGCAGCAGGAATCAAGATGGTGACACCAAACTGTACCCAAGGGTATGAGTAATGGGCACCGAGTCTGTGTGCTCTCAAGTAAAGAAAATGAATTTTTGACTTTACTAAACAATTCTCTTAAAACCTAAAAACCTTACCAAGTTAAAAAATGTAGTAAAAATTACTTATTGAATCTCAACCCTTGTATATATATATACATTATATATATATGCCTTAATACTTAGTATGATGAAATGAAAAGTATGCACAAAGCACCTCATGTATGATAGTTGTCTTGAGAAAAGCTCTTGAGCAATCTTTTTAAAAATTTTTTTGGGCTTTGGTTTTTTTGAGACAGAGTCTTGCCATGTAGTTCAGGCTGGTCTTGAACTAACTAGGTAGCCTAGGCTGTCCTCAGACTTGTGATCCTCCTGCTTCATCCTCTTGAGTGCTGAGACAACAGCATGTGCTACCAGGTCCAGCCTGAGCAATCTTCTGAGTTGTGAACTGAACTATAGTTTTCAATGAAATATGTTTGCTTAGAATAGCAGTTGACAGGCTAATTAGATTTGGAAAGGAGCAGACATTTTCTTGAGCATAAACAAAGTAACCTATCACTACAAGAAAAAGAACTATATTTGTTGCTAATGACAAAATTCAAACTTTCAAGTAAAAAATTATAGTTTTGGGAAACTTGAATCTGTCACAGTGAGCTTGAGAGTTTCCCAATACATAAAGACTTTTCTAATATGGTAAATGTGATTTTTTTCCAGTTTGTTTCATATTGTACAATGAAATGTGCCAACATGAGGAATTTATTCCCACAGACCATGCTTGATGTTACAAAATATGAATGGATAAAAGAGCCACTCGAATTTAAGAAAGACTAATGGATTTTTATGTGGCTGAGTATGAAAAATTTATTGATAGAGTTTCAGATTCCACATTACAATTAGCACTTTAAAACCTACAACTTGAGCCTGGTGTTACAGCAAAGATGAATATCCACAATTATCTGAAAAGGTATCCTTCCTTTTCCTAATAATTTTTCTATATAAGGCCAAATTCTCTTCATATATTTCAACCAAATAATGTATTCCATCCGCTTAAATGCACAAATAGATACAAGAATCCAGTTATATTTCTATTAAGCAAGACATTTAGGTTTTTAAAACATAAAACAACACCATTCTGTTGTTTGTTTTATAGAAAATAGAGTTCTACTTTATAAGAAATACGTGGTTTATGTTAACGAGTGATGAGTTTGCTACTGTCATTGGTGTTCTTTTTGTTCTGTGGTGCTAGAGGTTAAACCCAGTGCTTCCTGCATGCTATGCAAATACTCTACACTGAAGCATGCCCCCAGTCCCAACTATGGTCATTGTGAAGTGAACTAATAAATACTTTAAATTTTTAAAAAATTTAAATATTGATAGATACAATTTATTTTAAATATAGATAGGTACAGTCCATAAAAACAAAAGCTCTCTGGGGTCTTCAATAAGTTTTTAACCAAGTTATCTATCATGCAGTCACAAGGCCAAAAACGTCCACCAAATTAAGTGGTTTGTTAAACTAGATAATGGGTATTAACAAAATCAGTGAATATATAAAGCAATTTCTCAAAGGCTTTTGCTGTTTATTTACTGAGACCTAAAACCTATAGCATATTCCTCTATCTCCTTTTCTACCTCCTGTGAAGTTTTATTTATTAATCAGTTTGCTTCCACCCACTGCTGAGGTCAATTATAATTGTGGTTCTATCTTAAGTAAGATTTATTCTGCAAAGAACACTTGAAAAACAGATAATCACTCTGGTTCTATTTATACTTTGCTGATTAAAAAGCAATGAGTACATTTATTAAAAGTTAGCAGTTATTTCCTTGTTTTAAGATAACATACTTCCTTAGCTGCTTTTTACTTTTCTTGATATTTATTCCTCTTCCCCAAATCCAACTCACTACTTCAGCTGAGGTCAGCCAGGGAGAAAATGATAAAATATATAGACAGGAACTATCCCAATTTCTTTGTTTCCAGCCCCATCTTTTCTTTGGTTTTCCAAATGCAAACACAGAGACGTTCTTCATCAGGGGTCCTAGGAAGGGGTTATGCGTCCTATGAAGCTACCAAGTGTATGCAAAACATTGGATGAGTGTGTGATGCACACTATTCTGGGGAAGGCCAGTGACTTTCATCAGGCATTCAAATCCGTGATTCTCAAAATATTCAGAACCCCTGCCCTTAGGAAGCAATTATCACATATTTTGAATCTGAGGGCTCATTTGACTATAGCAATAGATTTCATTGACTTGCTATTCCACTTTCTCTTTCCTTGCACACCTTCACTAGAATTGAAGGAAAGAAAGGCATACCTTTCCACGAGATATCAGAAGGAAGTAGAAAATTCATGCCATGTTACAATGCTATGTTGGTATTAATGTCACAGTGTCACCAAGGAAGGTGTCTGTGATGAATGCCAACTGACCTCAAATGACTAAGAATTATCACCCTAAAATGAGGTGTTCAATAGGCTAGAACTGATCAGTCACCCTAGCCATTCAATGGTAAGTAAATCATAAAGCAAGCCCTTCCCCAGAACACAAGTTTTGCACATAAATATTTCACATCACATGAAGATGTATACCTTCAGAAAGATGGTTTGGGTTTTCCCACAGTATTTCCCAGATGCCTTCTCCCCACTGGTGGAGTATAAAACCTGATGTGCAGGAACTCGTGCATAGGCCAGTCTTTTCTCTCCCCGGATCATCCAGATGATAACATCAGGCATACTGTTCTGCGGCTGGGCACGTAGGTTGGATGGAAAGGAAAAGCAAGTTTAGGATTAGTCTAAATGCAGAGGG
>RJWM01032931.1:10254-21143 GCA_004363535.1 Dasyprocta punctata | reverse complement strand
TGATGGGCCTTCCTTTGTAGGTAATCTGTCTCTTTTCTCTAATAGCTTTTAATATTATGTTTTTGTGTTGGATTTCTGGAATCTTGATTATTATATGTCTGGGTGTAGGCCTGTTTTGGTCAAGTTTAGCTGGAGTTCTATATGCTTCAGTTATCTGAAAGTCTCTTCCTGTTCCCATGCTTGGGAAGTTCTCTGAAATTATTTCTGTAAATAGTCTTTTAATTTAATTTGTATTGACCCCTGCTTTTTCACTCACACCTTTTATTCATAAGTTATGTTTCCTTGGGTTGTCTTGCAGCCGTTGCACTGCCACTTTCAGATTTCTAATTATCTTGAGAAAGTCTCTCCTTTCTCTCTCCCAGGCTTTCTTCTTTCTTCCAGATATTAAAGTCTATCCTTAGTTTCCTTCAAGTGGTTCTGCCAACTTTTATTGGAGTCTTTGATATCCTGGTAGTCTCTCTGAATCTGATTAATGCGTTCTAAGTCTTTATTTGTTTCATTCTCAATTTCCTTTGATTTTTCATCCTCCACCTTTCTGGCTATGTTTCTTTTAGAGGTGCTTAGCAATTCCCCTATTATGTATTTCATTTCAATTCTCAGTTGGGCTAACAGTGCCAATTTATTTTCTTTCATAACTTCATGGAGTTGTCTCCCCACTTCAGTTGTCATCTCCTCTGAGAGTTTAATTTTTGGACTCCGGACCTTGTCTGCCTTTGTGTCATCTGGGTTTGTGCTGCTTGTATCAGAGTCTGGAGAGCGCCCTCTACCTTTCCATCTTGGCATTTTCCTGGGCTCTGCTGAGAGCCCGTGTTGGCCCACTGTGTTTCCCCAGCCCGCCTCTGCTCCGTGGATGTCTGCTGCAGTGCGCGTGGATAGGGCGCTTCCTGGGAACCTGTACCAGGCCATCCGCCAAACTTCCCCTATCACCCCCAGGGTGCCCATGCTGTTTCCGCCACAACCTTCCAAGAACCGTGCCTAATTAGGTGCAGTTCTGGTCTCAAGATGGATGCCTGTCCCTCGCACTCCCTCAGGGGTGGGGGGTGGGGGGCTGGGGGCCGCCAGGTTCACTCACTCGCCTGCTTGTGACCACTTCACTCCATAATTGACCACCACCTCCACCATCCCTTCTGCAGCCATAGCAATTGACCACTTATCCCCAGCAACCCAATCGCACCTTCTCAGTTCAGGTCACAGCGTTAATTGGATTTGGCTCCGGTTAGAGGTGCTGCTGGTCTCCGCCTTTGTTTATTTCATTTTTTTACTCTTTCCATGGGCTACAGTTCTCATTTTAGATTCTTCTTGGGTCCAGAGGACCCATCTCCCTCTTTTTTTCCTTCTCTCTGTTATTATATTATTTTATATTCCAGCATTTGGATGGTATACTCAGGGAGTCTCCCTGTCACAGTGTTATCTGGGTGGCCATCTTGCAGGAAGTCTGTAGCCTTAATTCTGTTTGTGAATATTGCATGTTACATTATATATCATGTAATGTATACAATATGTATTGTATTTCACTTATGTGTATCATATTAAAGTTACTAATATAGTCTGTATAATTTACTCAGATAGAAAATTGTATTGTTTCTAAAAACCTTTTTGAATTGTGATTATCTTATTTTTTTACTTAAGAGAAAAAAGACACAGAAAAGAAAGACAAAAAGCAAAAAAGACAAACAAATGGCAACAGCAAATCCACAACAGTAACATTATAGGTTTACAAAACAAGATGATAGGAACTTGACGATGTTTGCAATATTGCATATCATTACCTTCAACATGATTGCTTATGTTAACAGATATAGACATGTAAAATTGATCTGATCATATGAATATTAACCGTTCTTTCTCAATAACAAATACATTCAGCAGTATAGTCATTTTAGTTATCTCATATATACATATATACAGATTTATGTCTTTTTCCTTTTCCCTTCCTTTTTTTCTCCCTTTCCCTTTCCCAATTACTTTTGCTCTTTGAGCTGTTTCTTACCCTTACACAGTATTTATTGTAGATTTTGGATCATATATACTATTTCAGTTTCTTACAGTAGGGAGACAATACGGTATTTACATATGTGAGTTTGATTTACCCCACTTACCAGTATGGTCTCAAGTGGTGTCCATTTACTTATAAAAGTGTCAATGCAATCTTTCTTGATAGCTGAGTAGTACTCCACTGTATAAAAATACCACATCTTTTTTATCCATTCATTGATTGATGGGCACTTGGGTTGTTTCCAAGATTTGACTATTGCAAATTGGGTTGGTATAAACATGGGTGCACAAATACCACTGTGGTATGATGTTTTTAATTCTGGGAAAATGCCCAGCAGCAGGATAGCTGGCTCAAATGGGATCTCTAATCCTATCTTCTTGAGGAATCTCCACACTGATTTCCACAGTAGTTGCACCAATCTACACTCCCACCAACAGTGGAGAAAATTTCGTTTACCCCCACAGCCCCTCCAGCATTAGTTATTGGTTGAATATTTAATCTTGGCTATTCTTTCTGGAGTGAGATGGAATCTCAGTGTTGTTTTAATTTGAATTTCTCTGATGACCAATGATACTGAACATTTTTTTGATGAATTTATTTGCCATTTGTATTTATTCAGCCAATAATTGTGTATTCATCTCAGATGCCCATTTTTGTGTTGGGTCTTTGAATTTGGGGTGCTCATTTTTAAAAATTCTTTTTATGTTTTAGATAGAAGTCCTTCATCTGAGGAACAGTTGACTAAGAGTTTTTCCCAATTCGTGGGTTTTCTTTTCACTCTATTGGACGTTTCCTTTGACATGCAAAATCTCTTTAGTAAGATGAGATCCCAGGTGTTGATTCTAGGAAGTGTTTCCTGTGCAGTTTGATTTTTGATCATGGAAGTCTCTGCTTACTCCTATGTCATCTAGATTTTTTTCCGGGAAGATAGTGGAGTAGTTGGATTCATGGGAAACAGCCTCTTTGAGAGACACCATCTAGATGTGGGAATACACCACCTTGAGAAAGACAAAAAGGAGGAAGATGGGTTCCTTGGACCCAGGAAGAGCCTGAACTCTGAATTGAACTCCACAGAGAGACTGAAAAGGAAAAATCCAACTAAGAAAAAGATGGTAGCTGGCAGTACCTTGCCCAGAGCTGGACTCACTGTGTGAATGGAGCTGTCGGAGCCCAGAGGCTGACTCGCTGTGTGAGGGGAGCTGTTGGAGCCCAGTGGTGCACGGTTGTGGTGTTGGCAGTAGCTGACAACTCCAGGGTCTCTGTGGAGCCATTCATTGGTGCAGGAGAGTGGCAGTCATGGAGGACTGTGCTGAATGGCGGTGAGTGCAGAGGGCTTGGTCCCCCCACAGGACAGAGTGATTTGCCAGGAGCCATTCTGGAGTCTGACCAGATAAGCTTGGGGCTGGAACTGTTCTTGGCTTCCCCCAGTGGCTCCTAGCTGGGTGCAGACTCGTGGAGACTGCCTGGATTGCTGCGAGCCCAAGGAGGCTAGTCTCAGGTCAGGCCTGCTAAGATTGTATACTACTCCATGAACAGTTGCTGGCTTGCAGGCATACAGTGCCACGATATGGGTTGCTGTCTCCACAGGCTGTCTACCAGTGAATCCAGAGCGAACCCTGGAAGTGGACTTCTTTTTCCTTTCTTTTTCCTTTGACTCTCTTTTATCCTCAGTTTTCTGCAGCAATTTCCTTAAGTTGGTGGGACCCATCTTTGCCCTCCAACCTACTTACAATCTCTTTATGTTTTTCACCTCTATGTTTTCTGTTGAATTCATTTTGGGTCCTGACCCTTGGGGACAGAATTGACATTCTGTGAACCTATGTACTGTATATGAATGTTTTGTATTCTGATGTATAGTTACAAGTTTAGTTTATGTGGTTGGGGATAGCGAATCAGGGGTTGTCTCAATTTACTGTTTTGTTGACTGTGTTCGGTGCTGTGGGTGCTACTGCAGGCAGAATTAACTCAATTAATCAGGATAGCTGATGGCCCTGATGGTCCAGGACTGAAATTGACTGGGGGTCATGGAGAGAGCAGAGGCATGGTGCCAAGGAACCAGGGTCTGGGCTAGGTGAGCAGTGGTTTCTCATCTCTGACAAACTAAGGAGGTGGGATTTTCCAATAGACTCAAAGCCCAGGAACCACCTACACCTGGGAGATATCTCCTGGAAATGCTTATCACCTGGAAGTCCTTATTACCACCATTAAAGTAACCCACTTCAGGCAGCTAATGTGTTTCACTCTGGGAATTAAACTAAAAAGAAAAGAAATGAGAGGACACTTAAATAGGTCACAGCCTCAGACACCCAGTTTCCCAAAAGCAAACCCAGGGGGCAATGAGGCTGGAAAATCTGAAAGCCCCCCACCAGGTTTTTCTGAAGTGGTAACAAAGCAATTGAATGAGGCATTGGAAAAAATGAAATCAGAAATTATCTCTCAAATATCCACAGAGTTTACCAAAATACACACCATACTTAGGTGAGAGCAGACAGACAACAAATTAAATAGCTTAAGCAAATTATAGAAGTACAACATAGGAAGCAAATGGATTCCATAAAGCAGATTCAAGCAGACATTCAGGAGATTAGAAACTCCATTGAAAGTATTCAAAGCAGATTAGGGCAATGTGAGGACAGGATCTCAGATATTGAAGATAGGCTTGCAGTTAGTGACCAGGAAAAGAAAGATTTCTCAAAACTAGCAAGGGAACATGAGAAATCAATCCAGCAGCTACTTGATGAGACAAAGAAAAATAATTTATGATTAATTGGAGTGCGTGAACAAGCAGGAGATACTACAAATGACATTAAAAACATCCTTAGAGACATCTTGTCAGAAAACTTTCCTGGTAGAGAAAAAGAATTTCACATACAAATATGTGAGGCATATTTAACTCCGATGAGCAATGATAAAAAAAATCTACTTCCAGGCATATCATAGTCAAGATTCCAGAAATTCAGCACAAGAATAAATTTTTAAAAGCTGTTAGGAAAAAGAAACAAATCACCTATAAAGGAAAGTCCATCAGAATCACAACAGACTTCTCAGCACAAACTCTCAAGTCAAGGAGAGCTTGGAGTGAAGTACTCCAAATTCTAAAAGAAAACAACTTTCAATCCAGATTGATGTATACTGCAAAACTCTTTCCAGCTAGAGGGAGAAACAAAATACTTCCATGATAAGGAACATTTGAAGAAATTCGTGACCATTAAACCAGCACTGGAAAATGTTTTGAAGGACATATTAGAAAGGGATGATAAGTATCACAGCTCCATGAACTCCAATAGAAGGAATCCACCAGGAAAAGCAAACAATTAGAGGGAAGAAAAAAAGGGGGGAGAGCCAATAATAGAAAGAAACATGTTAAGGATAAGTCAACACATATCAGTTTTAACCATCAATGTTAATGGTCTCAATTCACCAGTCAAAAGATGTAGACTGGCAGAATGGATCAAGAAGCAAGATCCAACAATATACTGTATACAAGAAACACATTTAATTCAAAAAGATACCCATAGACTGAAAGTTAAAGGATGGAAAACAATACTCCATGCAACAGGAATCCAGAAAAAACAGGGGTAGCTGTTCTATTTGCAGATAAAGTTAATTTTAAGTGAAGACTGATTAAGAGAGACAAAGAAGGTCACTATATTTTGGTAAAGGGAACAGTCCAAGAGGAAGAGATAACAATCATAAATATATATGCAACAAATACTAGTTCACCCAGTTATATAAAACAATTATTAATGGACATAAAACGTCAAGTAAGCTTTAATACAATTGTATAGGGACACCTCCATATCCCGCTGTCCCAAAAAGGTAGATCAACTAAACTAAAAATCA
This sequence comes from Dasyprocta punctata, assembly GCA_004363535.1. Lineage (NCBI taxonomy): Eukaryota > Metazoa > Chordata > Mammalia > Rodentia > Dasyproctidae > Dasyprocta > Dasyprocta punctata. The sequence continues at coordinate 15,304 of RJWM01032931.1, read as the reverse complement.
ACAATGAATTATTAGAATTAAATCAAACTTTTGAGCAAATGGACTTAGTGGATATCTGTAGAATCTTCCACCCTACAACATCAGAGTACACATTATTTTCAGTCGCACTTGGGACATTCTCCAAAATAGACAATATACTGGTTCATAGAACAGGCTTAAGCAAATGTAAAGGAATTGAAATTATCCCATGCATACTATCAGACCATAGTGCAATGAAATTGGAAATCCATGCTAAAGGAAACCACAAGAACTTTATTAACACATGGAAATTAAATAGCAAACTACTGAACAATCAATGGGTCACAGACGAAATTAAAGAAGAAATTAGACAGCTTTTACAGTTGAATGGCAAGGATAATACAACATACCGGAACTTGTGGGACACAATGAAAGCACTCGTCAGAGGGAAATTTATAGCAGTAAATTCCCATATCAGGAAAACAGAATAAGCTCTTATTAATAACTTAATGTTGAATCTCAAACTTCTAGAAAAAGAACAGCTGACTAAACTAAAAGCTTGTACGAGGGAGGAAATTATAAGTATCAGAGGAAAAATTAATGCACTGGATACAAAAAGTAATACAAAGAGTCAATGAATCAAAGAGTTGGTTCTTTTAAAGATTAAATAAAATTGATAAACCCTTAGCCAACCTTATCAAAAAAAGGAAAGAAAGATTCAAATTCATGCAAATAGGAATGAAAAGAGTGAAATCACAACAGACCCAGTCAAAACTCAAAAAATTATCTATACTTACTTTGAGAACGTGCATTCTAATAAGATGGAAACTACAGAAGAAATGGACAGATTCTTAGATACATGTGAATTACCAAAGCTCAATCAAAATGATATAAAAATCCTAAACAACCCAATATCAATAAATGAAATTAAAGATGTAATTAAAACATTATCAACAAAGAAGAGCCCTGGCCCTAATGGATTTACTGCTGAATTCTACAAGAAATTTAGTGAAGACCTACCACCACTACTTTTCAAACTCTTTAATAAATTTGAAAGGGAAGCAATACTCCCAAATTCATTTATGGAAGCAAGCATTACTCTGATTCCAAAACTAGAGAAGGATCCAACTAAGAAAGGGAATTACAGGCTAATTTCCCTAAAGAACGCTGATGCAAAAATTCTTAATAAGATACTGGCAAATAGACTGCAGCAAAGCATCAAAAAGATTGAACACCATTATCAAGTGGGATTCATCCCAGGGATGCAGAGATGGTTCAACATACATAAATCCATAAATGTAATAGATCATATTAACAGAGCCAAGGATAAAAGTCATATGATTATTTCAGTAGATGCAGAAAAAACTTTTGATGAAGTCCAGCACCCATTCATGATAATAACTCTACAGAAAATTGAAATATATGGTCATTATCTTAATCTGATAAAAACTATCTTTGACAAAATAGCTAACATCATACTAAATGGACAAAAACTGAAAGCTTTCACTTTAAAATCAGGAAAAAGACAAGGATCTCCACTCTCCACTCTTATTCAACATAGTTCTGGAAACTTTAGCTACAGCAATTAGACAAGAGAAAGAAATAAAAGGAATAAAGTTAGGAAAGGAAGAAGTTAAGTTAGCATCATTTGCAGAAGACACGATACTCTATCTGTATAAGGATCGTAAGAACCCCAATTGAGAGACTTCTAGATTTAATAAGTAGATTTAGCAACATAGCTGGTTACAAGGTCAATACTCAAAAATCAATAGCATTTTTGTACACGAATAACAATCACACTGATTGAGAAACTAAGGAAATAATACCTTTTACAGTAGCATCTAAAAAAATGAAATATTTAGGAATCAATCTAACGAAAGATGTAAAAGACCTGTATACTGAAAACTATAGTATTTTTAAAAAGGAGATTGAGAATGATATTATTAGAAGATGCAGAGATATCCTATGCTCTTCAGTAGGAAGAATCGATATAGTTAAAATGGCCATACTTCCAAATTGTTATATAGATTTAATGCAATCCCAATCAAATTACCACTAACAAACCATACAGAATTAGAGAAAACATTCCTAAAATTCATTTGGAACAAGAAGTGACCTAGAATAGCAAGGGTGATCCTGGGCAACAAAGACAAGAAAGGGGGCATCACAATTCCAGACCTGAAACTACTATAAAGCTATTGTAATAAAAACAGTGTGGTACTGGCAAAAAAGCAGACCTGAGGATCAATAGTACAGATCAGAAGATTCAGAAACAAATCCAGACAGACTAAGCTATCTTATCTTTGACAAAGGTGCTAAATACATTCATTGGATGAAAGATATCCTTTTTAATAAATGGTGTTGGAAAATTGGCTTTCCACATGTTGAAGATTAAGATTAAACCCATTTCTTTCACCATGTACTAAGTTAAAATCTAAATGGATTAAAGATCTCAACATTAAAACAGAAACATTAAATCTGCTGGAAGAGAGAGTAGATAAAACTCTTGAAGACATTGGTATAGGCAAAGACTTTATGAATAAAAGCCAGACTGCACGGGAATTAATGCAAAGAATCAACAAATGGGATCTCACCCTAATGAAAAGTTTTTGCACAGCAAGAGAAACCACCAACAGTGTGAAGATTCTACCCACAATGTGGGAGAAACAGTTTGCCAGCTGTCCCTCAGATAAAGGATTAATATTGAAATCCTATAAAGAAATTTAAAAAATTAGTCCTCCAAGATTTAAGACCCAATCCAAAAATGGGCATCTGAGATGAACACACACTTCTCAGATAAAGAAGTACAAACAGTAAATAAATACATGAAAAAATGTTCAACAGCACTGGTCATTCGAGAGTTGCAAATGAAAGTATCACTCAGATTCCACCTCACCCCAGAAAAAATGGTTAGTATTACAAAGTCAACTAATAACAAATGCTGAAGGGGCTGTGGACAGAAAGGAACACTTCTCCTCTGTTGGTGGGAGTGCAGGCTGGTGCAACCTCTGTGGAAGTCAATGTGGAGATTCCTCAAAAGACTAGGAGTGGATGTCCCATTTGACCCAGCTATTCCCCTCCTGGGTATCTTCCCAAAAGAACTAAAAATATCTCATCACAGTGATATATGTTTACCTATGTTCATAGCTGCTCAGTTCAAAATTGCTAGATTGTGGAAGCAGCCTAAATGTCCCTTGACTGAGGAACAGATAAAAAAAGTTGTGGTATTTCTATGTAATGGAATACTACTCAGCTATAAAGAACAACAAACTAGACATCTTCGCCCTCAAATGAATGAGTGCCGAGAATATGCTTCTCAGTGAACTGAATAAGTCACATATACGTGACAATCGCATTGTTGTAATGGTGTGATGAACTGAAAAAAACCTATGTATATATAAAAATTAGTTGGGACAGTTAGAGAAAAAGAAAGAATGTTTGTTATTTGATATTTGGATCCAATTTTTCTTTTAGAATTACATTGTTTTGTTTCTGCTTGAAAAAAGATACGTCTTGAAACCTTAAATTTATCTGTGATGTTTTCTAGTTTTCTGCATATAGGTCTGGTAAATTTTGTGATGAGATTTATCACTATTTCATATTTTGATGCTCTTGTAAAAATTTGTTTTGCTTTTGTTTTTTCTCATTAAATACAGTTGCTTCTCAAGAAAAAAAATTTTTTTCCTAGTTTGTACATTTTTTTTATCTTGGTCATTCTTTCTGGAGTGAAAAGGAATCTCAGTGCTGTTTTAATGTGCACTCCCCGAATGAATATTTATGCTGAACTTTATTTCATATATTTATTTGCCACTTGTATTTCTTTCTCTGAGATTTGTGTATTTATCTCAAATGCCCATTTTTGGATTGGGTCTTTGAATTTTAAGGGCCTCTTTCTTTTAATTCTTTATATGTTTTAGATAGAAGTCTTTTGTCTGATGGACAATTGGCTAAGACATTTTCCCAGTACTTGGGTTTTCTTTTCACTGTGTTGGAGATTTCTTTTGACATGCAAAAACTGTTTAATAAGATGAGATCCCAGTTGTTGATTATGGGAAGTGTTTACCGTGCAGTGTGATTTTTGTTCATGAATTCTCTGTCTACTTGTATGTCATCAAGATTTTTACCTACTTTGTCTTCCAGCAAATTTTACTGCCTCGGCTTTAATATTCAGATTTTTTATCCATTTTGACTTTATTTTAGTGCATGGTGATAGGCATGGATCTAGTTTTAGATTATGGCATACAGAAAGCCAGTTTTTCCAGCACCATTTTTTAAAGAGGCTATCTTCCTTCCAATGTGCATGTTTGGCCTCTTTGTCAAAGATGAGTTGGCTGAGTGTGTTTGTTGTTGTGACTTTTTCTTCTAATCTATTCTGTTGATCTTCAGGTCTGTTTTTATTTCAGTACCATGCTAATTTTACCACAGTAGCTTTGTAATATAATTTCAAGTCGGGGATTGTAATGCCTCCTGCCTTACCATTGTTGCCCAGAATTCCCTTTGCTATTCTAGGTTTCTTCTGGTTCAAAATGAATTTCAGGAATGGTTTCTCTAGTTCTTTGTGGTATGAAAGTGGTATTTTGATTGGGATTGTATTAAATTTGTGTAATAATTTTGAGAGAATGACTATTTTCACGAAGATTTTCTTCCTATCAATGAACAGGGAATATCTTTCCATTTTCTGAAATCCTCTCCAATTTCCTTTTTTCAGAGTAATGTAATTTTCACTGTGTAGATATTTTCCTTCCTTTGTTACATTGATTCCTAAGTATTTCATTTTTTTGGATGTTATAGTGAAGGGTGTGGTTTCCCTTATTTCTCTCTCAGTGACTTTGTTGTTTGTGTACAGGAATGCTATTGATTTTTGAGTGTTCACCTTGTATCCAGCTACATTATTAAATTTGGTTATTACTTCTAGAAGTCTTCTAATGGATTTTTGGGGGTCTTCTATGTAGAGTATCATATCATCTGCAAATAATGATAATTTCACTTCTTCCTTTCCTATCCTTATTCCCTTTATTTCTTTCTCTTGTCTAATTGCTCTGGCTAATATTTCCAGAACTATATTGAATAGGAGTGGTGATAATGGACATCC